>JASCZI010090816.1:2782-12837 GCA_036250425.1 Stylosanthes scabra
AACGTTTTTCCTTTGGCTTTATCTCCCTCAATAGGATCATACAGGTCCTTGCTGTATAGCATATCTTCCATGAGGGTCTTCCAAATAGAGTAATTTTTGGAATCCAATTTGACCATATTTGGCCCATGTGTATTATTTTCCTCTATTTAATCAGCACAGAATAAACAACCAAAGCTCTTGATACCACTTTGATGGGAAAATTCAGGTTCAAACAAGAACCTATCACACAGCGGAAGCACCAAAATAATTTTTTCACAACCTGTGCAGTTAAATAGGCAACACCAAAGATACTCCAAGCAGCAGATAATATGCAGAAATTAATAACAGGAGACACAAGCAATTTTTATCGTGGGAAAACTCCAAAAGAGGGACAAAAAACCCACGGGACCTAGTCCAGTAAAATCTTCCACTACCAATAATAATGGATACACAATCAGTCCTCCTAATAGCACTAGGGTATCTCAACAATCATCAAAATACATCATCATAACGGATAAAATCAACATAAACTCTCCACAAAGTGGGTATCTCAAATCAGACACAAAAGAAGGCAATAACACTAGCAGGTTATATCCTAATGTTCAACACTACACCAGGAATAACATACTGAAATCTCATAAGAAATGGAGCAAATTTACCAAGTCAAGATGTGCACATTGAAACCGCCCTTTTTTTTTTCTTTTCTTCTGCGCAGAGCCTCTGTCTTTCTTTTCTCTCTTTTCCAAACCTAATGATCATTATTCTTCTTCTATTATTATTATTATTATTATTATTATTATTATTATTAATGAATTGACATTTCTTCTTATTTGGAATTTCACTATTCTCTTCGTCAATGTAAAGGGTGGATTTGGAATTGAAGAAGAATTATTGTGATAAGAGGAAAAAATAGGGAAGAAATCATATATTAAAGAGAATAATTCCATAAGAGTGGAATTTCAAATAGGAAGAGATATTAATTCGTTTATTCCATGCCTGATTAGTTACACTGCACCACTACTACTATTCATTCTTACTACTATTCTTATTTACATAATGCTATTAAGTAATGAGATTTACTCAATTGAACTAGTAGGTCTACTTTTACTTGTTAGTTGTTACAAAATCCACCAACCAATTCCACAAACCCTGTCCCCGATTAACGTTATTGTGACTTGTGGATTAGAGATACTTTAATAATTTATATACTAAATTTAAACTTTTGTGACCAGACTTTAGGAGCTACTGGAAACAAACAATAATTAAAAAAAAAAATCTTAGAAAGCCCACGTATATTCTAAAGAGACTCTCTTTTCGTAGAACCATTAATTATTTTACTATTTTCTTGTTATTATATTTAATAAGAATACTTAATTAATCAATTTATATCCTCTCTTATTAGTTTTTTTTTCATGTTATTTCCTAACTCATCAGGACGAGGACTAATTAATCACAATCTCTTAACATCATCGTTTTGGACGAGGACTTTTAGTCAGCACATTTTTTTAAAAAATAATTATATATACACATTGATACACATAGTAAATGTAAAAGCTCATATTTATTATTTTTTGTGCTATTTAATATCGAAATAGTTTTTTATTTAAAATAAAAAAATTTATTAGATTTGATTAGTCAAAATAAATATACAAATAAAATAATATTACGATATACATATATACGTTCATCACTCACATGTGTTGAACTTTTACACTTATGCATGATATTTTCTAATTTCATTCAAACCACGGCCCTAATTTTCGCATAATTTGGATCGGGTTTTTGCAGTGCAAACTGGAAGCCAACAGGCTCAGCATTACTATTAACCACGAGATTCAAAGCATATAATGAAGCATCCGAACTAACATAAATAATGAAAATAGATAAGGTTGAGTTACTTTGACCCAATTAGAATCCAAATCAAAATGACTTGTTAATTTAAATTACTAACTAACCAATAATACGAAGTAAATGTCATATTCGTTCACGAGCTCCTCGTGGGCTTTTAATTTTACTAGTTAGTATTGTATTTTTCTTTTCACGGTATTCCTTCTTGAATTAATCCATTGCGGATTTAAATTTATATAAGGATTTGCCACTGAAAGTGGGTTGCTAGTACTATTATTAGTTTTTTTTTTTTTTTTTTGTGGTCTTAGTACTACTTATTAGTTATTAGGGACTAGTTAATCATTTTATTGTCCTGGAGCAACAAACTAACCTAAATACTCTTTGCAATGGGCTAGCTAGTTAATTTTAGCCCAAATCGAAAATTCGATAAAAAGATAACAAAACGTTCGTGTGAAACTATTTTCTTCTGGGAAAAATTCTATGAGATTACGAATAATCAATCAAAGCTGATTAGCACCACCCTTAATAAAGGGGGGAAAACAATTAATATCGTAAAAGAGAAAACCTTTATAATAAGAAGGGAGGCCATTAGAAAACCTAAATCTAATTTGGGCATTTGAAATTCTTTACCGATTCTCGATGGCAGAAGAGGGCTTACAACGTGCTGGGTCAATTGTGGTGCTTGAACCACAAGACGGATTAGAAAGCAAACTACAGCTTCTGGAAAGGGAAGTAGCTTCGATGCAGAGGTTCCTATCTCATGGAAGCTCTAGCCAAGAAGAAGCTCATTCACATCATCACTATGACTGGAACTCACCGTTTTACCACAAGAATACTAAGAGCTCCGTTGCCCAAGGCCTTTACTAAACCAACCGACATAAAATATGACGAGTCAACAGATTTCCAGGAGCATCTGTCAGTCTTTTGGGCTCGGATGATTCTCAATGAGGCTGAAGATGCCATATGGTGTAGGGCTTTTCCGGTTACCTTATGGGGCCCGGCCATGAGATGGTTCGATTCGTTGCCTCCTGGCTCGGTAACCTCCTACGCGGTTATTTCAAGAAAGTTTTTAGCGCACTTTGCCCTCAAGTGCATTAGGGTTAAGCATCCCATTTACCTTTTGGGTATGAGAAATTCTTTGTGACGAACAAATTTAATTTAGCATATAACGAGCAAATATAATCAGCAATATTATTAAAAATAATTAATTTTGCAGGTATAAAATAGCAAGTTGGGGAGTCAATTCTTGACTATATGGAGCGATACAAGAGAGCATTGTTAGAAGTAAATACTGAATCTCCTGAAGTTATTAGCTTTTGTTTCATTGCTGGGCTACTCGGACGAGATTTTCGTTGGCATTTGCTTACCAAGAATTTATCTATTTCCATGGAGGAAATACAACAAATTGCTTTGAAGTATATATGATGACCGACCGAGATTTATTCTTATTTTCCAACCTTTGTTATTAAAGGGTCATACTTTTAAATTATTTATATTTATATTTAGGATTTCAATAATTCTATATGAATAAGTGGTTTTGGCCAACCAAGTGTTATTTATTTTTATGCTAAATAGAATATTATTTCGATGTTAAATAGAATTTTATTTATGTACAATTTTTTATACTATTTGACACCAAAATAATATTTTATTTAACATATAAATAAATTATTTGATTGAACTTGATTAATCAAAATCACTTATTCAAATAGCATTACCTTATGATTTATATATATATATATATCATTACTCTTATCATGATTATTTTTGGAAAATATTTGCTAGCTAGCCATAATTATATTATTATAAATAGTCATAATTTGCCTATTCTAAACATTTGTTTACATTCTGTGAAAAAAAAATTTGTGTACTTTATTAATTTGATAATATTATTTAACATACGATAGCGTAATTAATTATCGTCCTAATAGATTAAATCATGAATATCAAACTTTTCTCTATATAATAGAATCAACTTATAATTTTGGTTGTTAATATTTCCTTAGAAATACTACTATTTCAAAAAAAAAAAAAGGCAACCCTTAATCAAACTAAGTGAAACCCAGGGGGGCACCGTTAATTTTCTTTAATTTCTTTGTCGACAACAAAATTCAATGAAGAACGTATCATCGATCACAGAGACCCTTCATACTTCATCGCTCATCGTGGTTGTCCCTGCAATCTCCAAAGTCTATATTGGTGCCGTACGTGTGTGAAGAACAACCTCCTTTAATTTCAGTCAACAAAGATATCAAAATCAAAATCTATATTAAACTCATAGAGCAGTTTATTTCCAAGCCTCATTAACAAACACACGCTTATTATCAGAAGCATTTTTATTTATTACATTACATAGTACATCATATGTTCAAGGAAAGCATGCATGAGTTGAACTTTTGCTTCATTCCATGATGAGCCAAGAATGCATATATTTTGGGTAAAGTATCAATTTCGTTCTAACGTTTGGAGTTAGTCTCAAAGATGTTCCTAATGTTTAAAATGTCCTATTTGTATCCCTAACGTTTTGAAAAAGTATCAATTTTGTCCCACCGTCGAACAATTATAAAAATTACTAACAAAGCCATACATGTATGAGTTAGTTTATAACAATAAAATATTATAAGTGACGTGTTCACTTCATTCGTGTTCATTATTATTTTTCACACTATACGAACACAACGCAAAGACCAAAATAAGAGAAGCATGTAACGATTCTTCTTCCTCATCCAAACTTTGCCTTTTTTTAGTTGTTCGAGTGTGATTGTAATAAATATTGGCTGTAGAAAATTATTAGTTAATTTATTTTGCATTTAGAAGAGTATATTATTGGGATTTATACTAATAAAATTAATGGTGGGACAAAATTGATATAATTTCAAAACGTTAGGGATATAAATAGAACGTTTTAAACGTTAAGGACATTTTTGAGACTTACCCCAAATGTTAGGGACGAAAATTATATTTTATCTTATTTTTTTTTTTTTTATAAAAAATACGTTGGAGAGATGTTCGAAATCGAATCTTCTACTAATGAAAAAAATAAATATCATTTTAGCTATAGAGCTATAATTTATTGCCATATAGTTGTTTTTCATTCATCAAAAGCATACCATGAATATATAGCATGATAGATGGCTATATATATAACGTTTGATTAAAGCAACGGCCTTCATAATCATAGAAGAGTCTAATGGAATCTTTCATATGTACTTTATTTTGTCCACTATAAAACTTTTTTTAACAATTTTATTCATTTACTCTATTATTATTCATATATCAGTAGGGATTAACGTGTTTTTAATAAAATTGTATTATGTAGAAGTCCTAGAAAATTATTTCCATTGAACATGTTTTGGCCAATAATCAAAGCTAAAACCTGAAAGGCAATTTTATTATTTAGTTTTTGTGTGTTCTTGAAAAAATAGCCACTAGCTATTTAAGAACCTAAGCCTACATTGAGTCAGTCTTAGCGAAAAGTCTGAATCACCTCAACAACTACAAGAGAAAAGTGAGTAGTGAAATGTATTTCGAACTTTTTTTTCTTATAATTATTGGTTTTTAATTTCCTTTTATTTCTTTTCGTAATTTGCAGGCGCGGATCCGTAAAATCATATAAATAAATTGTATAATCTAAAATACATTAAAAAATATACTAATAAAAAATATGTATATCTTTAATGATGAAGTAATATATGATAGTTTTTCATATCATAAAATTTATCAATAATAGAATTTGTGTCAAATTTTTTGATAATTTTTTTAATGCAAATCAAAAGATAATTAATAAAAAATTCATCTTCTATTTTATTTATCAGTCTATTTTACACAATATTTATTGCTAATTATATCAGTTAAAATAAGGAGAGTTAATATACCAAACAAATCAAATGATCAATTAAAGGATATATTAAAAACTTTTCAGTCTTCATTAACACAGGCATAATAAAAAATAATAATGAAACAGCAGATTGGGATTAAAAAATAATTCATATATTTGCATTGATTTTTGAATTTTAATTAAAATTGTTAATAATTTTGAAATTTTAAAAATAAAAAATATATGGACTAAATTTTATTAGATTTTTAATTATCAAAAATAAATAATATTTAAATAAGAATTTTAGTTTAATTATTAATATAAAATTATTTTTAAAATATAATATTATATCATATATTATTAATTTATCATTAATACTAATTATTGTTGTAAAAAGTTGGGAGGCCATGGCCTCTGCACCCCCAACGTACGTTCGCCCCTGAGTCTAATTTGGTTATTTGGGGCAGGTAATCGTACATTATTAGTGGTCGTTGTTGATTTTTTATGTTGATTATATGATTTAAAATGGGGGATAAGAAGTGCGTCACGTGTAAACTTTTTGTTTATAAAAAAATAATATAATAATTTATTTAAGTGTATACATATTTAATTAAATTATTTATTTTTATGTTAAATAAAAAATTATTTTAATATTAAATAAAAGTTTTTTTATTATTATTTTTATCTTATTTAATATAAAAATAAATAATGTGCTTAAAATTAATTGGATAAAAGAAATATATTCTTATTATTATCAGAGAAAATAAAATACCATATATGTTTGGTTTGTTTTAGATAAAACTTGTTCTGAAATCATTCTAAAATACACAACAATTATTTTAGGAAAAATTCTACTATGAAGATAATTAAGTGTCTTTTGATGAGGATATTATTATATTTAAAAGTTTCTTTCTCTTTTTTAATTGCTCAACAATCAAAATTTAATATTCTTTTGCGTCCATCTTATTAGCTTATTAACAATAATGATAGATAATCAATAAACTTTTGACTAATAGTAACCAACAAAAAATAAAAGTCTAATAAAATAAAAAAAATTCAATCCATAAAAAATAAAATTCAAATAAATAATAATATTTTAAGTTTATTGGTAAACTTTCTTAACTCCTATATTTTTCTTTTCAAAATCACATATCAACACTAATTCGACTATTTTGTCATATCTTAGAAAGCAACATCTAAGAATTGACTTAAGGATAAACCTGGATCCGCTAAAATGTTGTAATAATAATAATAATAATAATAATAATAATAATAATAATAATAATAATAATAATAATTCAGTTGAATAATAATATATTTCTGATCCGGCCATGGTTGTATGTAAATATTAGCCTATATAAAAAGTGTTGCCAGCAAATTAAAGGTCGTCCAAAACACACAAATTAAACAAAACAAGAAGCTTAAACACCATGAAACAAGCAGCAGCATTAGCTACCACCATCCTCTTTGGCTTTATCTTGTTAGCCTTCTCATATTCCGAATTAGTTCTGGACACAGAAGGCGATCGAGTAATTTCCGGTAGACCATACTTCCTTGGCGCTATTCGATGGTATCCCGTACATAATACTGAACGTGGAATAACCCTTGCTGCAACCGGGAAACAGGTAGACCCGGTTACCGTCCAAGTTGACGATTCCATACCCTACTTCGACGGTATCCCAGTGAGCTTCTCCATCTTTAGGACACCAATTCCAGGTGCCATAATGTTAAGGAGACGATATAAATAATTATATTTTAAATGGTGAAAATTCACATGCAATTAATTTTATATAAAATTCTGATATCATGTCATATTATCAGGTGCAGATATTGCTACAGAAACACCGTTAGAGATCAAATTCACAGGCATAAATACAGCACTGTCGACAAGATGGATAGCATTTGAGAACAAGGGGATTCAAAGTCTGAGTGTGGGAATTGGGGGTCCTGAAGAACACCCTGGGGAAGCAATAGTTGAGAGCGCATTTTGTATCTTTAAAAGCACAAATAATGAATACATCCTTAGGTACAGTGTGCCAAGTCCAGGAGGAGGGAATAATGGAATAAACTACCTTTATGGAAATGTTACCGATTATCAACAAGGTACGAGCCCTCTCGTTCTCACTGAGGACCTCCCCACCTTGCACTTTCTGATCTACAAAGATACTACTTCTGATGCTACTCGTACCCATCCTGTGCTTTGAATGAGTTCAGTTATTACTACTGTGGAAGCAAAACCTCATCATCATCCACCTATCTATCTGTGCGTTGGTTTGAATGAGTTCAGTTACTAACAATAATTATGCTTCCCAGGTTAGTTAGCTAGGGAATGGCTCTGTAACTGTACTTGCAGGAATCCCTGTTTCTATATATTAATAAAGGCTTATTACGTGTGTTTTGCAATTTTATTTGTTGATTTATATGTGTGCGTGGATTAGCGTTCGTCGAGGTTTGAATGAATTTGATTTTGCAATTTTATTTTTTTGATTTATATGTGTGTTTGCAATTTTATTAATTTAATTTTCTAGGACAAGTGAGTTTAATATTGTGATATCAAAACTTTATAATTAAAAGATCTTGAGTTCAAACTAAAAAATATTCCGTGAATGGTGTGCTAAAAGTATAAAAATTAATTTATTTATATTATTTTATACTTTTATATACATCATTTACAACATAAAAAAAATATAAATATCAACTTTCGTATTAAAAATGGTGTATATGAAAGTGTGATTAAAAGAAAAATGATTTGGAGTCTAATATAAACATCAACATATATTTTTATTATCAATTTAATTGACTTTTTATCTTTTTATATATGTCACTAAAAAATTTTTCAATTAAAAGAGGCTAATGGAGTAAATTCATATTTTGATTTCTTTTAAAATATTTTTTTATTAATATACCTAAAAATAAAAAATATATTCTAAAATTGTCCATTGATCAAGCTAACATAAAAAATATATATAACCATACTAACATAGCATTTATATTAAAAAAGCAATTAATAAATTAAGAATAAAATAAAAAACATAAAGTCTTGGAGATAATAAAAAAATTAATTAATACATGAATTATTGAATATTTAAATTGAAATTTGTAATTAAAAAAAAATAATGAATATAAAATTATGGATAATAAATAATGTGAAGAGTCGTGGGATATTAAAATTGAAAAGCAAATGAACTCTTACACTTTTGCACTTGATTAAATTAGTATTATGAAAAGATAATTATTAAGTATTATCTATATATCAATAAAAATGCAGGGATGAGACCAAAGAATAAAATATTTAAAATTTTGTTATTTATTTGAGGTTGATTTTAATAATAGCAAAAATTATAAAAAATAAGAAAATAAAAAGACAAAAGAGGATACAAATAGAATAAGGGGTAATGTTATTTGAACAAGTGGTTTTAGCTAACAAAGTTCAATCAAAGTGATTTATTTTTATGTTAAATAGGATATTATTTAAGTGTTAAATAGTATAAAAAGATGCACATAAATAAAGTTTTATTTGATATCGAAATAGTTTTCTATTTAACATAAAAATAAATAACTTGATTACACTTAATTGACCAAAACTACTTATTCATATAAAATTATTGTATAAAATAAATGAGGCAACTAATTTTTTTTTTTAAAATGAGGCATATTATATATTATTAATTTTTTTTCTTAGTGGGAGCAAGTGCCCCTCACTCCTCTATGTAGGTCCCTTCCTGATTAGGTATGCCCTTTATTTATTTATTTTTCCCAAATATAAATTTCTTTGGTTTCTTTTTTGACAAATATCTAATGTCAATCAGCATTAATTAAATGAACAATAATTATAGACAACTAAGCATTTTTAACAACCAAGTCCAACCAAGTTAAAAATTTCCACGCGCTTTTCATATAACATTTTCTGCAACTTCTTCTTCTTCCTCCTTCCGCAACTTCTTCTTCTTCCTCTTCCTTCTCATCATTATTCTTCTTCTTCTTCTCCGTCAACTCTCATTGCCTCTTCCGATGACAATGACGGCGGAAGCGGCAGCGGCGGCGACGACAGCGATGACGACAACAGAGCGGGCAGCATGGTGACGATGACAACAGAAAAGAAGAAGACGCCGATAACAGAGAAGAAGATAGCAGCGACAATAGGGACGGCGAGGAGGAAGACGAGAAAGAGGTGTAGCACAGGAAGATGGAGTACATTTGAGTACATTTAAGTGGTAACTTCCAATAATTCAAAATCCGTTTCTATTTTCATTAAAAATCCGTGTCTATTTTCATTCAAAATCCGTTTCTGTTTTCATGAAAATTCAATTCAATTTTTGTGAAAATCAAATTCATTTTTTAATTCAAGATCCATTTCTGTTTTCATTAAAAATCCGTTTCTCTTTTCATTCAAAATCTGTTTCTTTTTTCA
>JASCZI010090816.1:14019-25770 GCA_036250425.1 Stylosanthes scabra
GAATAGTGATACGAAATCTAAGAAGATAGTAGGAAGTGAATAACTAAGTTATTATTCAAAATTTATATGAGTTATCATCCGTAACTCATATATCAAATATTAAATTATCATCCAAAATTTATATGAGCTATCATTCGTAACTATATATTGACTTTCTATTGGTCATAGTACTTTGGTCCCTTTCTTTTTCTAATTAAATTTGTCCTAATAAAGCTCTTTAGTTAGAGCTAGAGGAGTAGAGGACCACATCTATTATTGCTGCAACTGGTACCAGTTAAGTGCAGTAGTAACAATTAACGACACATAGAAAATATTCATGCAGCCACCCATATGGGAAGGCCACTGTATGCATGCATGAAGCCACATTATATATGTAATATGTATGTTTGCAAGCTAAGCTAGATTTATTTTCAAGCCGACTTATATACTGTCATACCCATCGCCATGACATTGTCTCGTATGGACACTTTGCAATTCACCATTTCCAAGACAACTTAACGTTTTAATAATTCTATTCCGAATATTTTTTTTTTTTTTTTTGACATGCCGAATATTTTTTTATTTGCATTAAAATTACCCGTTGGTGGATTTCCAAGCCAACTTAATCTTTAGACAACAAAAAAAAATTGCAATCAGCATTCCAAAATCTATATGTGCAATGTAGAGTCTTTAATTTTGAGTGTATGAAAATACACTTATTACTTATCTGCTACCTATCAAAAAATACATTTTGATGGTTAAATAGCATTAGAATTAGTTTGGATTGGCTTTTAAATTTTTTTTAATGTTTTATTTAAAAGAAAATTTATTAATAAAAACTTTTTTTTTACTTCTTTTAAAAGCAATATATGGTTAGTTTCTTAAAAAATATATAATTTATTTTTTAAAATAAAAGTATTTTAAAAAAAGCACATCCAAATAATTCAAACTTTATAAAAAAAATACTTTTTTTAATACTTTTTAAACAAAAGAAAAATACTTTTTTTAAAAAAAATAAATCAATCCAAATTAACACTGTCTATCCAAAGGTTCATCTTGAATGGATAGGCAAATATCTAAGAACACGATCTAATAGATTTGGATCATAGTTTCTTATCATAAAAATGGCTGTGTATGCAGCAACACTAATTATGAAACATTCACCAATTCATATGTGATGTGTGAACAATAATAATTGTGTATCATAGTCGGTAGCTAAATATGAATAAAGAGGTATAAAATATTTATGATGAGCTACAACAATAATAAGAGCTTAACATACTTAAGTTAATGGATAACCGAGCTTGCCATGAAGTTGTTAGAATCTTATATACACTTTTATCACGATGGCCTGTAAATGGACCCTTCTACTCTTATTGATTATTGCTTATATATAGCTATGCAAAAAATATTAGATATATTAATATACAACCTGCTAAAGATTCGAAGAGCAATCCCCCGGTTGAGTAATTTTGGAATGTTATATATTTTTATATTTATCATAAGTGAATGGATTCAAAATTAAAATCTATATTAAAATTAATAGATGAAATAAAATCGATTTTGTTTTAGAAAAATGATATCATCTTAAATAAAATTAGTAAAATTTTACCAAAACTAATATAAATAAATTTTAAATGAACAACACTAAATATTAAAATGACAAATCTTAAATTTAGTTTCAAATTACTATTTAGATCATGAGAAAATCTTGAGAACCAATATATTTAAGAGTCAATACATTTGATGATAACAGTAGCTGAGTTATGGATAATAAATTATATATTTTATGGGTGATTATTTTTATTCTATTTGAATGATAATATTTTTCAATTTCGATAATAATTTTTTTAATTTTAAATAATAACTTAATTATTGGTTTCCTAAGAACTAATTTTGATTCCATATCACTGTTGTAAAAAGCTCCAAATTAACCATTTTAGATAATACTTTTTTCTGCAGTAAATTTTTTGTCTTGTATTATGAGCTTACCATCTTCAAAATTAAAAACAAATAACTAACCAATTTCAACCAATAATTAATTATTGGGTTAGAGCCAAATAAATCTACTCACTTATTATTCCTTTCTAAATTATTCTTTTACATCCTTGTACCCTATTTTGATTTCTTTCTCTTTCTTCCTCCTAATACCATTGGCTTCTCAGAACTTAAACCCTAAATTCAATAATAATTTTTTTAAAAAAAATATTGATTAATTTTAAACAAAAAAAAACCCTATTTTGATTTCTTTCTCTTTCTTCCTCCTAATACCATTGGCTTCTCAGAACTTAAACCCTAAATTCAATAATAATTTTTTTAAAAAAAATATTGATTAATTTTAAACAAAAAAAAAAAAAAAAAAAAACTATCTATTATGGTTAACTTTATCTTTATGGTCACCATATAACTATGACTATCAGTCTATCAATACTACTAGAGAATATAATTCCCCTGCTAATATAATTCTATGGTCAAAACAAATTCAAGTCACATTAAGACATTAACAAACACACCCTTATAAGAAGCATTTTTATTTATAACATTACATACATCATATGTTCAACGCAAGCATGCATGAGTTGAACTTTTGCTTCCATCATATCAGCCAAAAACAACATAAACTTACATCATAATTATTATTCATTCAAAAGCCCATCATGAACATAGCCATGATAGATCTATATATATGTTTGATTCAAGCAACGACCTTCCTAATTATTCTAGAAGAGTCTGAATCATCGGCTTTTTTAAGCCCAAAGTAGAAGACAGAGTCACTCTCGAGATCGCCCTTAGTAAGAACAAGAAGGGACTCAGGATATTTTTGAAGGCGGATCCCAACATCAGAACAAAGAGGTGAACCCTGAAACAAATAACAGAACTGAAAACTGTATCCAACTTGAGCCTTACGGATACTGAAATACCCAAATAGCGTTGTTTGGTCAGGGTGGTTTAGAGGACTACCGATTCCCAAAACCGCTTTTTGGGTCTCGATACTGTCCCCATAAACCATCCACTCGGATGAGGAAGCGCAGTCTAGCGGCTTCTCATCCGAGAACTGAATCTCCAATGGAAAACGTTCGGCAACTATTTCGGCATTTGCCCATTCCGGTATGTTGAACTTAACCGTGGAACCAAACATTATACCGGAGTTGTATGCGACAGAAACTGGGCACGTGGAGTTCCCAGTTTTGCCGTGTACAACTCCGCCGCCGTGTGGGGTTGGGCTCCCAGGTGTAAGTTGTTGAACGTAGTAAGGGGTACCAGTGACAACGTCGTTGCCATTAATGTCCTTCACAGGTTCAAGAAGACCCTGTGAGTAGGCTAAAGGAAAGGCAAAGAGGAGGAGGAAAGAAAGGGCAACTAGTGATGTTGCTGCTTGTTTCTTCATGGTGATGAATCTTTTCAAACTCTCAACAATTGAAGATTTGATGGTAGTTGGTTGTGTGTTTTGGAGCTTGCTAGCTAAGCTCTATTTATACATGCATGTCCGCCTAGGGTTGCTTAATTCCCTTTTCTTTTTCTTTTTTTTTTTTTTTATTTCTTTTTCTTTACCCCTTGATAAATGCTTAATTACCTCCATATATAGGATACAACCCATAATGCATGTAAAGGTTAACATCATTTTTCTTAAAAGAAAAATCAATTCCACAAAAATATAAACTAACATTTACAAGTATGTAGTAATTATTTTAATAGAATAATTTTATGGTGACTAATTTTAGAAACAATGTTCTAAAGTGATCTTATTGGTCATTCATTGTACAAAGATATTGACAAATTTTATCAACAGTTACTTTTTGGAAAGCTTTCTTAATAACTATTTAATTAAGCTTTCCTAAAGGCTGAAAGTATTTTCCGTAAAAGGGACAACGTATATGTAATATGGAAATGAAATAATTTTTATAATGATTTAAGATAGTTGATCAAATTTAATAATATAAGGAGTCAAATAAATAGAGTAATGATGGGTAGTCATAATTTAAAGTTATCATATTTAATTTAATATTTATATTTTTATATAAATAACATTTATAATTATATATTTATAATTTTTAATATTATATATTTAATTTAATAATAATTAATAAATAAAAATAAAAATAAAATTTAAAATAAAAAATTATAATTATTTGTGACTAAAAAATTATGCCTACTAAACATTTTCCTCAATAAATCCTTCCCTACTCGCACGTGTTTTATGTGATGAGAACGCTTGATTATGTATATTTTATATGGATTTTTAATCATATATTCATATTCTTAGGTGATTCTCACTGTATAAGTTACCTATTGATTTTATCTAATTTATATAAAACTATAGATTTTAGTTCAATCCGACAAAAAAAAAGAAACTGGTTCATTTGAGTTTGAAAAAGTATCAATCTATTAATTATGTGAGAATTGAATACTAGATTTAATATCTTTCTATTCATACAAGTCACATCCTTGGTTAATCCCAAAAATTGACTCTCCCACTCATATGAAGGACTTTCATTCTATCAGTTTGTATAATACGGTATATAAGATCATTATGAAAATTCTTGTTAATCGGCTTCGTCCATATCTTGAGGGGATTTATTCTAGAGAGGGAAATCCTAGATAATATAATA
The DNA here is from genome assembly GCA_036250425.1 of Stylosanthes scabra. NCBI lineage: Eukaryota > Viridiplantae > Streptophyta > Magnoliopsida > Fabales > Fabaceae > Stylosanthes > Stylosanthes scabra. Next base: position 18,609 of record JASCZI010090816.1, read on the forward strand.
GTTGTTCAAGAGATCCTCCATTTCATGAAAAAGACCAAATAAAAAAAAGGGGGTTATTGGTTTCAAAAATTGATCTTGAGAAGGCTTATGATATAATGGATTGGGGCTTTCTTGAACAAACTCTTGAGCTTTTCGGCTTTTCTCAACTAATCACAAAGCTCATCATGGCCTGCATCAGATCCTCTTCTGTCTCTATACTTTGGAATAGGAAAAACTAGACAGTTTCAGACCCAAGCGAGGGATTCAGCAAGGGGATCCTCTTTCCCCCTATTTATTCGTTATGTGTATGGAGCGTTTGACATGCCTTATTAATAATCATGCCTCTAATGGTAGCTGGAATCCTGTTGCGGTTTCACGTGGGGGTCCAAGGGTTTCTTACTTAATGTTCGCGGACGACTTGCTACTTTTTTATAAAGCTCAGAAGGGTCAGGTTTCCATGGTTATGAATGTGCTAAATACTTTCTGCAGTGCTTCAAGTATGAAAGTTAATCTGTCTAATTCCAAGGCTCTTTTTTCTCATAATGTCACTCGGAGGAGAAAATAAATTTTTACAGGTATATCTAGCATTAGATTCACTCAAGATCTGGGTAAGTACCTTGGTGTTAATCTTGGTCATTTGAGGGTTTCCCGAGCTTGCTTTTCTGAAGTGGTCAATAAGGTTTGTAATCGGCTAGCCAGTTGGAAAGGAAAACTTCTGAACAAGGCGAGTAGGCTTTGCTTAAATCTATTGCTTCGTCTCTCCCAATCTATCAGATGCAAGTTTCCTTGCTCTCTAATCAAACTTGCAATGAGATTGATTCAATCTCGTGGCGGTTTCTTTAGAAGGGTACTACTGAGGGGCGGTTTTTGAGCTTGGTAAGTTGGAAGAAGATTGCTATCCCTCGTAAGTTTCGAGGTCTCGGTATTAGAGACACGAGGTCCGTCAACCGTTCCCTCTTGGGAAAATTAGCCTGGCAGCTTCTTAAACAGGATGATAAGCTGTGGGTCAAGCTTCTTTCAGATAAGTATAAGTTTAAGATTGACAATTGGGAATCTTTATCTGCTAAACAAGGCTCTCGTGTTTGGAAGAGCATTGTTGCCACTTTTAGTGAATTGAAAGATGGCTTTTCTTGGCATGTTGGCAGTATGGCAAAATCCTTCTGGTTTCACTCTTGGCTATCAATTGGCTGCCTTGGGGAGCTGCTCCCTTTCATTCATATTTCTGACACGGCTCTTTCTATTAAGATGTCTGGGGCGTTGATGGTTGGAATTTTGATATGCTTGCTACCCCAATTTCTCAAGATTTGAAAAACTACATCAATAACTTTAGGTCTGCTCAACAACCTAGGGATGAACCTTCATGGTTTTGGAGCCCTTGTTCTTCATCAGTGTATTCAGCTAGGGAAGGCTACACTTGGTTAGCAAGAAGGAAATTTATGTGGCAGGAGAATATAAATTGGCTAAGGGTTTGGCGTCTGAGAGTTCCAGAGAAGATTAAGTGTATCATGTGGTTATGCCTCCATGAAGGCCTCCCTACTAATGTTTTCCGGTTTAATAGAGGTATGGCCAATTCTGTGCTTTGTTCTAGATGTAATTTGCACTCGGAAACTGTTCTTCATTGCCTTCGTGATTGTCCTTCGGCCCAATCTATTTGGCAGCAAATAGCTATAAACATCGGATGTAATGCAAACATTGAATATAAAAACGTGGTTGTTGTATGGAACCGAGTTAGATGAATACATCTTTTGTGCTACTATTTGGTGGATTTGGCATGACAGGAACAATTCCATCTTCAACCAAGATGATGAGTGGTTTTCCTTAAAGATAAAATCTCTGACTTTATCCTTGACAAAGGAGTTGAAACTTTTTTATCACATGCAACCTGCTACTGTTTCCCTGTCTCTTCTTGTGGATTGGACTCCTCCTATTGGCTCCACTGTCAAAATTAATTGTGATGCAAATGTTTACAATGTCTCTCATATGACTGGCTTTGGTTGTGTCATTCAGGACGCTAATAGGGCTTGGATAAAAGGTTGTTTTGGAACTATACCTCTATGTTCAGTCCTCAGGGACGAGCTGTTTGCTATTTGGCAAGGTTTAACTTTGGCCTGGGATTGTGATTTTCGAGATGTTTCTTGTGAGACAGATAGTCTGAATGCTTTTCTAGCAGCTCAACTTCATTCCAATTCGGAACATGCTGCTGATGTTGATTTAATTCTGAAAATTCATGAGGTCCTTCAATGAAATTGGAGTGCAGAATTGATCCTTATCCAACGTACTGCGAACGTCGCTGCTGATTTCTTGGCCAAAAGTGCTGTTCATAAGGGTATAAGTTATGTAAAACTGCTAGAGCCATTGAATGACATGCATAATGTATTACAGAGTGTTCAACACTTATCTATGAAGAGTTAGCTGTTTTACTTATTTTTTAGTCACCAAAAAAGTCACAGTTAATCCATTTTTTTTTTTTGGTGTCTATATAGTTAATCCATCTAATATTAAAGTAATAAATAAATAAATAATATTTTTTGTGATTAATTAATAAGAAATTATTTTATTCTTTTTTTTTTAAGAAAGATGAATTAGATCAACAATATAAGTATATATATTACTACGAAGAGTATTATAAACAATTTATTTATTTTTATTAATACTTAATTAATTAGTATGTTTTTATTGACTAATATAAAAAAATCTAAATATATTAATGAAACGTATGTATTTGTCAAAATTATTTATTAATATAAATATAAATTATTGGATTAATAATTAAATTAGTCTTTGAAAGATGAGTCGTTTGTTAAATTCGTCACTGAAAGATTTTTATTAATCAAATTAATTTCTGAAATATTAAAAATTAATCATATTTATTCTTCGGTCACTTTATTAATAATTTTCGTTAATGATTGTTCACATAGAATATTAAATGATATATCAGCACCTTTAAACACGACACTATTTTAATTCATAAGAATTGTTTGGACGAAAATAACGCAGTTTTGTATGATTAATGTACATATACAAATTAAAGAGTTATCCTTATTATTCATGCAAAATGGCTTCATTCTTACCAAAATAACTCTTATAAATTAAAATAATGTCGTTTTTAGGGTATCAAAATGTTACTTAACATTATGATTAATCGTTAGCAAAAATTATTAATAAAATGATAGAAGGACGGTTAATTTTTAATATTTTAAGAACTAATTTATTTTATAAAATTTTTTAGCCGCGAATTCGATGAACGGCCATCTTCAAGAGACTAATTTGATTAACCAAAAAATTATTGCACTTAAACTTTTTGCTATTATTATTATTATTTGACACAATAAGACTCCCCTAATTATACGTCTCTTTATTTAATTTGTTGATGACTAGAAACACTCTACCTGAGTTTAACCACTAAAAATATATAATATTTGCTTCTTCTTTTTAATAACTTCATTTTTCTAACATTGACAATGACTTTCAAATACTAGTGATTCACATATTACAGAAATTTTAATCACAGGTACGTCAAATTTAGGTGAAATTATTATGTGTGTTGTTATGATTGGTTCGTATGGTTTATTGCGTAATGTAAAATTGACCCGCTTTAAATTTGTTTCTATTTTAATTTTAAGTGAACGTACGAACTACGAAGGATAAGGCTTAGAAAAATGCAAACAATATGTGGCGAAACACCTTTGGATGCATAATAATAAATCACCTCTTATATGTCATAATCATACTTGTTTTTTAAAATTTTTGGGTAAAATAATAGAAGCTAGTACGAAATTATTCCTAAGCGTGGTGCACGAGATTGGCTTTTTTTCTTTTATAATTTTTAATTTTGAAATTTTTGCATAAAAATAAATAAAAAATAGTAATTAATATTAAAAAAATTAATCATCAAAACATTCACAAATCATATTAAACATGAAAAAATTTGGGTAAACAATTCTGTTAGTAAATAGTAATCAACAATTTAAAAAATCAACCAACTTTTTTAATTTATCCTGCATATGGAACCAGGACCAGCATCAATAATACTCAATGTTCCTCTACACCACTATTGCGTTTCCCTCCCTCCATTATGCACAATCGGATCGAAATTTTCATACGGTTAAGTTTACATGAAATTAATGATGAGAATTATTAAATTATCATTTAATTAAATATACTAAATTATTTTATGATTTTCTTTTATTAACTTTACGTTTGTTTTTTGAGAATATAATAAGTCCGATATGTTAGACTAATTCTTTACATCTTTTCAAGGTCCCTCTTTTAAGGAGTTTGATATTGTCAAATTCCCTTCTACATACTCCAAGATTCTAATCCAAAATCAAATATTTAAACAACTAAAATCACTTATTACTTGTAATAGGAAATGTGACTAATTTACATAAAATTAATATACGTGAATTTTGATTGGAAGAACAATTGTTCCACACTGCTACTCCAACAATATATATCACAATTACAAATGAAGGGTTATTGTTCATATCCTGGCCCAAATATTCAATTGGGCCCAGGACCCATTACAAAAACAGCACCAAAAATGAAAGATCAGCTCCTTATCGGCCCAACCATTTTTGGACCCAACTCAGCTCAACTTGGACCAACTTCTTCTGCTCTGAGGGCAGAAGCAGCCAACTAAGTCACTAACCGAGATGAGGTCCTCTTCACTGATCCTCTTTCATTCTTTCATCTAATCATCAAGTCACCAACACATCCCATAAATAACACCTCACACCAAGGTATGAAATCAATCCCTTCTGCTAAAAATGATTGCCAATTCAAGTGTCAGTGCCTCTTACAAGTACCATGTTATAGAGTTAACATGGAGCATGTAAATGAGATCATTTATAATAAGACTTTCTGTATTTGGAACCAATTTATAATTTTAGAAACTATAAAAAAATCTCTTAGAATGTATTAGGATTAATTAGTATCAGTTATAATATTTGGGTTTATTAGTTTGATATCTAAAAACATGACACATTCCATTGAGTAATTATTCAACATATCCTAACAATCACCATCAAATTTTAGTTATGCATTTGCGAATTCTACATGAAAGTCCAAATAATTTTTTTGATCAGGATCTTGATCACTTGTGTTTAATACCAAAAGCATTCCTTTCTCATCCTTGTATCTCACAACATCAAAACAAGAACCGATTTTATTTTTCTTCGTACTTTCACAGAACACAATCTTGTAACGCATAAGATGCACACCATCTTTGTGAATGCTAAATCTACCCTTCAATGTCTTCCTCCCTGAATGATCATTAGCACCAGCAATTCCAATCCATTTTGTAGGAAAATCATCATCATTTTCTTCTTCAAAAACCTCCCAAAAGGAGGATTCAGCACACTTAGGTTTATCTTCAAATGCAATATGTAACTGTGTGATATCTGCAAAGATTATACCAGGGCTTATACCTGGTATGATAAATTTCACAGACATGCCATGATTACTTTTGGAATAATCTTGTAGGACGGTAACCGGACACTTCGAGTTCCCGGTTTTTTCGAGCCTTACTCCGCCGCCTTTTTCATCGAGGGCGTCCGGTTCAATGTAGAACCGGCCACCGGGGAAAATGGGTCTACCATTTTTGTCCGCTACTTGCTCTGCTCTTTCCATTGACAAGGTTGGTGGAAACTTGATGGTTAAGGCTAAGAGGAACAAGGAGAGGTAAACTAATGCTGCAAGATCCATAATCAAATTGAGATTTGCGTAAAATGATTATTTGTTTACAGATCAGATGATTTCTTACTTATATACTATTTTGTATTAATAATGATAATACGTATTAATTTTATAATATAAAGCAATTAAGTTGTTTTCCTTCATCATTATTCGGGTCAAAAGTCGACTGAAAATTTCAACCACATAAAATAAATAAATAAATACTATATATTTCTCAAAAGTTTATCCCATTAAAGTGTTCTCTTTAGTGAATGAGATTTGTTAATACTTAATAGGATCTGGTTGATGACTTGATGTATATATAATTATATATAGCTATTTTTACATTTTTTTTATGCCACTTCCTTCGTTTATTTATAAATGACTTCCAAAGTTTCTAGTACAAGGATTAAGAAAAATGAAAAAATATGAAACCAATATATTATGATTAATAGGGAATTAATATATATTACGGATGATAAGTTATATAAATTTTGGGTGATAATTTATTATTAGATATATAAGTTACGGATGCTCATATAAATTTTGAATGAAAATTTAATTGTTGGCTCTCTATTGGCTCCCTAATATTAATTCCGTAGTATTATTTTAAGAAAAATTATTCTTCCTAATTCTAAATAATAATTGATTTTTTTCTTACTTAGAATCAGAGTTTCATTTTAACTAATTCGAATTAAATTCAAAACATACTTAATTGAATTTAAGCCACTTATCATTCTGGCCAATCTCGTTAGTAACAATATATACGAGGATTAGTTTTGTAGATATTTTTAATTTATACCAATTAATATTCATTAGATTTTTTTTTTTTTGTTATTTCATTAGATTTTGTTATTTACAATATTTACTTTTTGGACAAATGATTGGGCTGTGACTAAATAACCCCAACTCAGCTATTATTGTTTGGCCCAAGGCCCAAAAAGAAAGCTTGAGATACCCATGGACCAGCCATAATGGGCCAAACTTGATGAGCGCAATTCTCCGGCCGAGTTGAAACTGAAACTCAACTCAACCCAACTCGCTCTCTGACTCAGTCTCTTGCTCTCACTGGTTGCTCCAGAATCCAGAGACAATGCTGAGTTTACGAAAAACAGCTTCCAAATCTTGTTTTCTGCGCTTTCAAAGACTTGTTACACTTTCTAATCCCATAATTTCCCATTTTTTCCCTTTTTCTTCTTCAAATTATTGTACCCATGAATGTGTTCATGAATTGGTGAACAGAACTCAACTCTTGAAATCTATTAGGAACCTCAAAAACGTTGATTCTGCCTTCAATTTGTTTCACAAAATGGTTTCCATGAATCCTTTGCCATCTGAGAAGGACTTTAACTTATTGTTTGGTTTCATTGTGAGGATGAAGGATTACACTACTGCCATTTATTTGATTAAGCACATGTGCTCATTAGGTGTTTGTGTTAATGTCTGTACTCTCAATATTGTTATCAATTGTCTATGCCGTTTGGAGAACACTGCATTTGGTTTCTCT
>JASCZI010090816.1:58123-69864 GCA_036250425.1 Stylosanthes scabra
ATCGATCGTGCAACAGCTTGAGAACTGCCTGAAAATCAAGCAAGGAAGAAAAACTAAATGGTTAAAAATACAGAAGATAAAACTCAATGGGTATGATAGAAAATTTTAAGCATAAATCACATAATAGTATTTTAACATGTTTAGTTTAGTTTTCTGGAACCACAAAACCATGGCTTGGGGCATTCCAAAAAGATGAACATAACCAAAATGTAAGAGTAACAAAGACACAAGCTCACCAATTTGCAAACCTCCATTCTGATATACCTTCAAAAAATTGAAAAAAGAGTTACAATTAGTCAACAAGGCATATCTTTGTCTCTATTTTAATAAATGCAATTCAGGAAACACACAAGGTTTAAGATAGTAGGATACTATGGCATCATGACCCGTGTAGCCAACTTTGCCTATAAGGTGGAATAAGAATGAGAAGGAAAACAAGACTATATAAAGTTAGGTAGCACAATTCTAGTCGGAACAATTCCATCAAAATCAAGAAAATGGATTGTGTATCCCACATTTCTTTCTCTTGGTAACTAGAAATCTACCTAATATCAGAAACAAAAACTCCCAAATCAATCGCACCATGTTATAGGAGATAGGAAATGGAAAACCTTGGAAAATTATGTTTCTACCTAGATGCTATAGTCAGCACTGCAGAGCTATAGTGCAACAGATTTCCCAAAACAATGAGAATCACATTGCATCGTGGATTTCACATTGCAGCCATGGCGGCTGCTATTCTCAGCCACTACTGATCAGGAAAATTGAACTATGACACTACTGATCCAGTTCCAACTTAAATATATTACAGGAGGTTAGAAAGGGAAAACCTTAGATAAGTATGTTTCTACCTATAAGTGATATTGGTGCATGAAGGAATTTTAGACACACATCTGTTCAGTGTTTTCAAATTGCCATATCGGCGCTAGTGTAGCAGATTTTCTGAAAAATATGAGAATCTATTGAGTTGTGGATTTCAGTTCACAGCCATAACGGCCGCTATTCTGTGTTGCAGCCTATCGCAGGAACAGCGGCAGGAACCCTTTTTATTTATTCTTTCAAAGAAGGAAGGATTTGTGAATTTGAGTTTTAATTTAAAACAAACCCTACTTTCCTATTTAAATATGCCCTCCCGCTGCCTTTTGTGCTATGGCGACAGGCTGCGCCGAATCCAGTCAGCCAGCGAGCAGCTGCACCTTCCCTGCACTATAATTCTATCTTTATTTCATTGATGAAATTAATTTCCTAGAATCTTTGAATGTCTCTAACTTTATTCTTATTTACTTATGTTTGATTTTTTATTAGATTAATGTTAGACGCTATCTGCTAGTAATTACACTGCATAAGGGAAAGTAGAAATTATAAAGGACACACATTTTGTAATGATTTTCTCACTCAATTATGTATTGAAAATGTATATTGCCAATTATTCTTCCTAAATTGGCAAAAAAGGATAACTCTTGAAAATGGAGATTCAATCAGTATATAAATTTCCATAACTTGATATATAAATAATTTTTTTGTATGGTAAGAAACTCGCCCTAGACGACAGCCGTTAGGGCATACCTTTAGACTCAACAAGAGCTTATAAAGGTACTTTCATATGATCCACCAATAGGGGAATCCAAAATTCAAGTCTAAGCCATGGCAGTACATAAATGACATGCCCACCTAGCTAGCAATTGTTTATATTTTTATTTTCAAAGAAGTGAGATATATGCTTCATTAGTTATCCCCCTCTTCTGTTTCAAGTATGAAAACAAAGGAGCTTTAGCAATTAATTAATCAAGTATTGGAACCGTTTTAAGAAATTATGGCACCCTAAAGAAACACATTCCTCTGAAAACTTGACGATACATCGGGTTTAGTTCAGAAAAAGAAGACAAAAGGGAACAGGGAAATTTACCAAAAAAAGATTATTAAAAAATGATTAAGTCAAAATTAATTAATAACCACTAAGCATCTTTGACGACTATTAGTTCCTAAGGCGTAAATGTCTTTTTGCTAATGCTTGTTTGCACGAAATTGAATTCGTGAAACAACGCATAAATTAAAAGTTAATGCAGGTATGTGATTTGCTATCCTCGTTATGGTTCTCATGCATTAATTGGTAACTATTTTTCTCTGTATTACAATTATGCAACATCATTTGTGGAACAATTTCATGAAAAGCTTTTTGTATAATTTAGCAGTGCTCATGTTTCCATCAAGAATTTCAGGTTTTTAATAATCAATCCACAGCCCCAGCTGCGAGAAATCTATATTTATCGTATTTAATTTGAGATATATGGATTATAAGATCATTAATTTTTATTCAAACTGAGAAAGTGTTCCAAGTTTCTATCTTTAGCCAAATTCACTCTTGTTTAAGATGACAAGGATTATGGACATTCCTTTCCCACAGCCAAAATGAATTACCAAAGATGCAGAATAAATGAGTAAGCTAACATAAATGCAAATGAACACAACCATTAAGCATCAAATAACAATTTACATAATATATTTGGAAGAATGCCTATTGCACAAGGTGGGGTATAGGAATTCCATGTGACGAGGTGGTTGTTTTCACGACTAGAACCCATGATCACAATGGCATGAGTGTCAACTTGAACTCTATAAATTTGACCTCTAATATAGATTTTGAGGTTTGCCCGATTTGTAGATTCTAAACATATTTTAGCCAGTTTTGAGAAAATTCAGAATCAAATTCCAGAATTTAAAATGCTTTCACTCAAATATTTTGGAACAATACATCCATTTAAAACTATTTTAGCTAAAATAAAGAAATAAAAGACAAGTTCCACATCAGGTTAGTGGTTCAAGAAATTCTTAGATGTTCTTGAAGCGGAAAAAAATTAAAACTTAAATTTTGTTTTTAAAATAGGAAGTAAATAGAAAGAAGGAGGACTAAAAAGGTTCTCTAATGCATTAAAAGTTTTACACCTCAGCTATTGTAGGTTATTAGTGTTTCTTATTTTTATTCCTATATCTGAATTGTTCAACAAGGAATGGTTCAGAGCTCAACTTTTTTCTTGCCCTAAAAGGCATCTAAGAAAGTGGTCCACCTTGGTCCTTATTTTAAGCATCATTCTTCTAACATGCCCTTGCAACAACCACTTCTCGATTCTACTTAGAAGAGTGGCATACACCCCACACCCCGATTTTTATTTAACGAAATAGCCAGTTGTTCGTATTTTAGAAATCCCAAATTGATGATTTTTTCATCAATTGTTCGAGATTGTGTACTTTACCATATAAGTGCACCATGCACTTCAGAAGAGCCAAAGTTATTCTGAATGTATATGCAGCACTAATATGTGTTATATGGTACCTATTAATGTTAATATTTCTATAATAATAAATGTAAACACTAAATACAGCATCGAAATGGAATCATGTGGCTAATGTGGGACCAATTAGTAATTCTACAATAATAAGAAGGATCGGCATACTGTCCATGGACAGCGCCTATTGGGCTGTAATTCTAAGATGTGAGGTGTGGCAGCACCAACCAATTGACCACAATGTGCTATCTCTGGGAATACAATCCACAGACAACTAGAGTGATCTAAATGAATACATTTATACTCTTAAGATAATCAGATTTTCATAGTTTAATTAAAGAATGACAAAATACAACCATCGAAAACATGGAAATAACAGGTATACACACATTTTTCTTTTCTCTTTACTTCAGCGGACCTTGAAATCTTCAATGTATTTGCAATCTTCAATTATACTCAATAAGTCATTCAGTGGATATGTAAACTAAAGTTACATATCCTTTGCTAAAAACAACAATATACAAGGGCAAATACTATTCCACATAGTGGAGTTGGCTACATAAATCAGATGACTCCAGTGTCACCAAGAAACCAAAGAAAGAATGACTTCAAAGAAAAAGTAAAACTACTATAATCATGAAATGTGAGGTAGCATTGTTCTGTACATCGCAAGTCTAATTAAGACTTGAGAGTTTATTCATTATCTGATTCAGATCGCATTGTTTTCCAATAAATAAAATGATGAAGTTAAGTTTGGTTCTGTATTTTGATAAATATGAAAGTCACAACCATTATCTGGATAGAATTTCTATGTAAGAGAAGATGAAGCCACCTGACATTTAACTGACATTTTAGGCTTTGTAGGTTGGACACCCAGCTTACGCCTGCAACCAACAGCACCGCAGTGACATTCTTGGTCTGCACCAAATTGGACAAACCTGCTAATGTTGTTAGACTACACCATCACACATAGAGATATGAGTATCATTCTGGTTTCTGGAGACACCAAAACTTTCCACAGTAGTGTAATATAAAAGATATAGTGCAGACGAAAGGGGGTGATCAAATAAATAGGCAAGTGCTCATACCGGTAGTCATACGTAAGTTCTTCTCCTTTCCGAATATCTTTGGAGGCAAAAATGCCAATTCTTGTTTCCCCAGCTGCTATCCTTAAGATAGAAAGAAGAGAAAGTGTGTTAGACTGAGTAATTGACTTAGCTGCTAAATGTTGGATACCTAACATTAACAAAACAATTCATAGCCAACCATTTCTGCATCTCAGTATTGGGACAGCAACTATGATTGATAAATCTAGATTTGTTTCCCTTATATGTGGCATCAATCACCATATCTCGATCAACTTCACACAAGTAAAAGTTTGAATCCCCACGATGCTTCATAGTCCAAAGTCTTTCTTCACAAGTTTTGTCATCAATTACTGATAAGAAAGGTAACATCCATAAGTAGCTTTTAAGAAACAAATAGAATAACAATAACCTTTTTTTTAATTTTATAAATGATACAGGCTCAACTAAGTGCTTATCACCTTCTCCAACATATTCTATAACAAATTCCCCAAGCTTAATATCTTCAGCAGCCACAATACCATTGCCGCATTTCTCAGTCTACAAGCAACATATTTACTCAGAATGTTAAGTGTCAAAAATATGGGAGATATCTATGAACAAAAAGTTAACAAGGCAGAGGTAATGGAATGATAGAGAACTGGCACAGATAGATAAAGGGGAGGGAATTGATTTTCTAAAGCAAAAGAAAATCTAGGAATAACTTTGGGAGAAACACAAAACTCATTCCAAATATTAGGAGGATAAATAATTACTAAAATTGATAAAAATAGAGAAGATGATGCAAGAAACTGCAATTATAACACTGCAAATTACCAACAAAATAATCTTGAGGAGTAAACCATCAAAGCAGTATCTAAAAGATTCTTGCACTGACAAAATAGACCCTGAAAAAACAAAAGTCTCCTGTGGCCCCAAAATATTATGTTTGACAAATTTTGATAATCTTTTGGAGCCACAGGGGACTTTCTTTCTTTTAGGATCTATTTTGTCAACGGAAGAATATTTCAATTATTGTTTTTGTGGTTTACTCTCATCATGAACCAAAAGCTGTACCTGAACTAATTTCATCTTTTTCATCCGACGGCGCTGAAAAGGTTTGTTGAGACAGGAGCTCCCGCATTTACAGGCTGAAGAACAGCAAGAAAAAAGCACCCTATAGGGACATACAACAAAAGGAATGATGAGCACGACTGCGCATAATATAATAGCATCTACGATTAATGATAAAACAGAGGAGACCCCAGGCGCCAAATAAAATTAAACTAATCTACACTGGGTTCGCCTGCAGGATTCAGACACAATAACTTCTCATTTTGAAACCACACCAGTTCACCAGGGTTAACTGCCAGAATGATAGCTCAGCGGTGGGACACATTTTCTAGGTATTTTATAAAACATACGGAAAATATCACGATATACTATTCCCATCTTTTTGCTGGATGTGGGAGGACGACAGACATTTTCTATGCCATGCTAAATTCACAGCAAAATTCCTGCTCCAGGTTCACAATGATGACAATATAATATACTAATAGTCTAATACTGTATTCGACACATGCTTAAGCAATGCCAGCACACAATACTGTATAGCAGCATATGCCCCACTGAAAAGAAATGCAAAAACAAACACAAAACATAAGATTCAGAAACTTTACAACCAAATAGGGATGTACAGTATCTGAAATGAAAAATCAACAACTCAACAACAAAGCCTTATTCAAAGCATGTCATTGCGCTCTATCGTGAATTATGTTTGAACCCAATCTGTTTATACTTAGATATTTTTTTATGAGATCATTTAAAGAAGAAACTGAAATTGAATACTTGAAAAATAACAATACTTACCCACATTGGCAGTCAACACCACACACATTAGGAGATTCAGGTGAAGGAGTACAGGAACAGAATATGCCATCATCAAACCGTCTCTTTAACTTCTTTGAGATATATACATCTTAGATTTGATACATAAGAACAAACAAAGGAAGCTTTTCCAAAGCAATAGGACAGCGAAAAGAAAAAGAAAGATAAAAACAGACAAACAGATTTAAAAGTAGTATGGAAATTACGATTTATAAACAAGTGAAGATTTTCATGTTAGCTGGGTCCATGGAAAATGCCACTTTCTGAGGCAAACACTTCTATTTAGAACATTTGATCAACATCTATAAGGATACTTCGCTTGATAAAATTGTATTCCATAGGTTTAGTCTTGGTAAACGAATCTGGAAGCTCGAAGTCAACACGTTCTTCAGGAACTCACTCAGTTCCTTACTTTTTCTTCAATAACACGCTTTGCCTACACATGAAAAACAATTTGTCAACTACAAGAAAAGTAATTGAAGACATCAAAACTATATCTCTATTGAGGTTCCGAAATCAATAAAATCACAATCAACATGCTCAATTGGATTTGACAGACAGAAATCAAACAGGCTAATTAGTCAATAGATGGTTCAACAATTTTTACCTTTAAGCCAAATTTGTTCCAGAAGATAAAAGGTACGAAAAGAATCCATCTAAAACATCTAAAGCAGATTCCTTAATGACCTTAAATAAGGTCCATACAGTGCCCCCAAGTATCTCCACCATTTCAACTCACTTATTTTGAAAATATTATGACTGTTTCTTATTATCTACTTTATTCTGTTCATCCATTTAACAGCTTTGAATGCAGAAACAACTCAGAAATGTCAGCATTGGAGAACAGTCAAGTAATTTGAATATGTGGATAGGAGTAAAAAATAAAAGGGGATATTGGCACATAACAGGGTTCAGTTCAAACATCTCTTGAAATTTAAATATACACGGATCAAGTCCACAACTTTCTGAAATCTTGTCAACCTCAGTTCCCAACAAAACTTTCTCTGTAAATATCTAGAAGAAAATCCCCAATGCACAAAGTTCTTGGCATTCAGTTGAAGTCCTTCCGACCAATACCACTTTAACTAAGACTCCAACGATTCCAAATTTTCTTCCCACGGTTCCTCTTGTTAAAATGCCTTCCTCTTATTAGCCCAAGTTTTTTAAATAAATATTTTCATGACCGGCCTCCTCATACTAAATACTTCAAATTCTTGCTCATAAAAAACCATTCAATCATTTCGAATAATGTACTCTCATTATTGCATCATAATGATGGCGATGATGACAACGACAAGAATAGTGTTATGCAGAAATAAACAAATATTTTTGTCTCCCTTTTAAATTTAAAAGCCCAATTCTATCACTTTCTGTCTGCATAGAACATAAAGAACAGAAATAAAAGGGGAAACAAAATTCTAAGGTTTCTACAACGATCGAAGAACATTTCGGAATCATCCGATTTCGAAACAAAAACTCCCACCGAATCCGATTCCAAACATCAGAAAAAAAACTTCACAGCAAACAGCAAAAAATAAAATCAAACAAGAAAATAAAAAAGAATTGCAGTTTTTCATTTCACTCCGATTTCTCTCCCCTTTGACTCATAAGTCAGAACACAATAGTGAGAGAAAACCAGTGAATAAATTATAATTATAATTATTAAAGAAAGAAAAAATGGACACACATTGGTAAAAATCCAATTTTGACAGAATCTAATCAAAGATTATGAGGAATGTGATAGGCTAAATCGAAATGGAATCCATGAGAATCCAAGAAAGGGGAATCGTCAAAGAAGAACAAAAGAAGGCACAATCACAGAGAGAAGACAGTGAAAGAGAGAGGGCAAAATAGTCACATTTGTAACAACAATAATTTTGATGAAGAAAGACGGAGAGCAAACCTGGAACGAATTTGGAGTAAGAAGAAAGAAATGAAATGCGATAACGAGAAAATGGCAGAAATTTTGGTATATATAGTGGCAGTAGCCGCTTGTAACCAACTCAAAAGTCAAACTGAGGTCAAAGATATTTTTTTCTTTTTTAATATTTTATTATTTTCTATTCACAATATTATTTTTGTATTAATGATGATTTATCAAGAGAGAAGTTTTTAATTTTACCTGACAATCAGACTCCGTTTCTTTTTTTTTTTAAGCTAAATACTAAATATTATATTGATTTGATTAGGTAGATTTAAGTCAACTATCATTTACTTAGATTTTGAAGAAACAATAATAATAGAGTTGACTTTGACTTGAAAAGAAGGAGAACTAACCACGTGTCACTTTGACATCAGAAAGAACGACACGTCAGTTTTTTTTTCTTTTTGGCAGAAAATCAAGCGTCAGTTTCAGTTGGTTGATACAGTTGTAGCCGTTTTTGCTTTTCACACAAAATCCAATCCTGAACCCCACAAATAAAATATAAAATATAAATAAATAAATAAATAAAATGTTTCCCAAAGTCTAAACCTTAACAAGGTCCCAAAAAAATACCCGTAATAAGGTAAAAAATATCACTATAAATTTTTTCATGCAAATATTTATTATTGGTCAAACTCATTTAATGGGATAAAAACTTTTTGTTGTATATAATAATGTGTTATTGTATTAATAAATTTGTTTTGCTTGATTCCAATTTTTTATAATTCTTTAAAATGAAATTATATAATTGATGACAATTAAAATTAAAAAAAAAACATACACTATAATTACTTACTATTACTAATATAAAAATATATAGGGTAAAATAAGCAGTTAATCCCTATAAAATATCTTCTTTTTTTTATTTCAGTCCTTATAAAATATTTATTTTTGCCATATTAGTATTTAGCTAATCACATCAACAATTAACATGTCATATTAGTATTTAACAGAACAAACTAACAATATGATTAAAATAGAAACCTTAACCTTAGCTTTTTAAATTTTGATGAATGAAAACCCCCAAAAAAAATTATAAGGATCACACAAATTATTTTATTGAAACCAAAAACACATTTAATTAGATATTTTCTTCTAACAATATATTAAAACTAAGTTCCATGTGTAAATTTCAAATGCCCCTCCATTAAGGATCATGGGAACACAAGCATTTAATAGATAAAGTAATTTATAGTTTTCAATGCATTTTGAATCAAATTTCATAATCATACCCTCTTAACAAGTGCTATAAAGGAATTCATTAGAAAAACTCCTCCTAATCTCACTCATTTTATTTCAATACCTTCATTTAAAATATGTGCATACAATAGATGGTATAACTTAGACTCTACTAAGACAATTAGATCAAAGATGAAAAATTTAAAATTATAATTTCAAAACCTAAACAAATTCTTATGAACTTTTGGAACCAATCTACAAGTCAATGAAACTCTAGTAGATGTTCTTGATATATCCTTATTCTCTTCCTTTCCCATTGTTTCCAGTGATTCCTCTGAGCCAAAATAAGGTCTATCTGATTCATTGTATTTCAAAGCTTCCCTTTCATTTACAGCCTAAAAATGATGAAGTTTAATTTAAAGCATGAGATACAATGAAACAAATAATAAATTACCCTTGGCACAAAAATTTTAAGGTATTCCTTACCACATCTTTTCTTTTTTCTTTAGGGTGACTATTCAATCAGTGAAAGTGACAGGTAGTTAACTTTATTTATTTGACAATACATGATTAAATGTCCGAGTTACTATGTAAAATATTTTTACACTAACAGTGCATGTAAGTTAAATCATGTAGCTTACCCCATCATAGCACTGAACTGCACAATCTTTAATACCATGCAAATAATCTGAAATCAATTAGTGAATGTTACTAAAACTTTAGGAAGATTAAAATAAGATATCACAAATTCAAGGGTTAAACATAGTTCATAGCAGTTGAGAATAACAACCTGAATATGCCTTATCCTTGAATATCAGTAGACTACGAGGCATCAATAGAACAGAAAATGGGAGGTAATCATCAAGTCTTTTATCTTCTCCCGCGACAGTATCTTTGCCATTAACATCTTGTGGATCTAGTTTAAATCGAGCATGAGGTGTGAAGTCCATGACAACAGGCGATCCGAGTGAAAGAATAGCTACAACTGGAAAGTAAGCTGGACCATCTTGATGTGGCTGTAGAATTTGAAAATTAAAATAAAATAAAATAATAGAAAAGGGAGTACATTTGAAAATATTAATGAACAGGAAAATGCATTGCAAACTCTAGAGTTACGCATTTCGGCCAATATCCATATAGTAATGCTAGAAGGAAACAAAATGGAAGTGAAAATGAATATGGCCAGAAGCAAGCACAGAGGTTAAGGACAAACCATTATGCCTTGGTCAGGTAAGTACTCATTGATGAGAACATGATTGATTGCTGATGGAAATAGCCCTGATTCTTTGGATATCTTTTGTGTAAGATTTGTTAACCATGGAGGCACTGTAAGACAGATACAGATATACTTAAATGTTTGAAGCATCTTAAAAACAAAAATGACTAAAGAATGATTGGTAGAAGGAGTTCAATCTTACATTCTTATTCATTAAATTAGATGCATAATATATTATTATATATTCTCCTCATTCCATGATTAGGTAAGTGCATCATGGGGTTACCATACTAGTTATTTGGATAGAAAACCAGCGTAAAATCAAATTGAAGATGGACAAGAATAAATTCTATAACATTGATGCCTTTCAGTTGCAATAGCTAGCATCATGTGTAATCATGCATACTGCATATTTGGATTGTCGAAGGAGAGAGATTTTCCGACTTACATGGTTGAGGTAGAAGGCCCTTCTCATGGACAACACCACCTGCCAATGAACATTATTAATTAGAAAGAGATTTTTTGTGTTGTTTCTGCAGTTCAGCTAAATACTATTAATTTGATTGGCTGTGTGAACAACGCAAGAACGAAAATATCATTGACATGGGCATGCTGAAAATTTGAAATTACTAACATGACTCCCCTTAACAATTCTGAACCAATTACCAGGAACACTCCTAGAGGAACTACCAATTATACATAACTTTACATCAAAATCAAATCTAAACCGAACCAAATCTATGAGAAGTAATTCTAACTAAAATCAATTCTACAAAAGCAAAAGCAAATATTCAAGTGATTTCTACATTTATTTATAATCTACACAATTAGGACACCAAAAACATATACAGCCAAAAAGATTTAGCTATCTTGTGCTCGAAGGGTATACGTTAGGAGTACAATAATAGAAATTTTTTAAGTTTTTTTTATGAATTCATCTCATTCGAAATAGACAAATATTATCTTTTCAATAATTTTTGTAAAGTGTTTCCTTTTATAGTTCTCTTAAAATGTGCCTGCACAAGAAAGCAAAACCCAAAAAAAAAATAATAATAATAAAAGGCCATCGTACCCCAATTCTGCAACCTCCTATTCTTCAACAACTTCCACTTTGATGCAGGGGCTCCATATATCTAATAACCATAAAAAAAAAAAAAAAAAAAAAAAAAAAAAAAAAAAAAAATTTA
>JASCZI010090817.1:7317-17786 GCA_036250425.1 Stylosanthes scabra
GCCCCCTTAATAAGTCTATAGGTGTCAGATGTTATTGCTGAGTGCAACTTTGTTATGATCCTATTCTACTTCAGTTTATTTCAAGATCCTTTAATTTTTATTGGCAGTTAGATGTCCATCTCATGCTTTATTCTCTGGGCAAACAAGATGCACCTCGTTTGGAGCAGCCACACCTTTGCTGTCGCGCAACTTTGTCTGTCAAGAGCCTTTGCGAAGTGAGATTCTCTTTTATTTTTGTCACTTGTTTGAAGTTATTTATTCTTCTAGTAGAAGGCTTAGTAATACTAATAATATATAGGTTCTATTATTTTCTGTGACCTTCCCAAAGAAAAAAGGAAAACGATTTGCATCATATGCTTTTTGTTAATGAGACAATTCAATTACCTTATGAGGCTTGTCTAATACTTTTTAAAATTTGCTTTTGCAAAGTATGTCGCTCGGCAAACACCTGTGCCTGTTGAAGAAGTTGAGATATTGGCAGTTAAAGGATGCATCGGCTCAAATTGCGGCAAGTCAACTGATGAGGCTTCATCCTTGATATGTGATGAACTATGTGATGAGCTAACAACTCTGGTTATAGATCCATCTACATATGAACTAGAAATTTTGAAGGGAGATGAATCTTTAGAAGGTCTTAGTTCTAAATGCATATCTAAAAGGGGGCATTTGGTGAGTATTAATGTGGTTTTATTAACTGTTATTATTTTAAGTATCAAACTAATTTCCCCTCGTTTTCTGCTGTTTCAGATTCTGGCATACAGGCGGAAAGAGGCAATATAGTCAACCTAAACTGTTTTCGTTTGTATATATAGCAAGG
This sequence comes from Stylosanthes scabra, assembly GCA_036250425.1. Lineage (NCBI taxonomy): Eukaryota > Viridiplantae > Streptophyta > Magnoliopsida > Fabales > Fabaceae > Stylosanthes > Stylosanthes scabra. Next base: position 8,135 of record JASCZI010090817.1, read on the forward strand.
ACACCCCTTCCTTTTTTTTTCTCTCTCTCTAGAAACTATAGTATACTAAATTATATGACCCTCTGAAAAGGTTTATGCAAACCTGAAGGTGTCTTGAATAAACTTTAGATAATTAGTTACAGTTTTATTTGGTAAGGAGTTTTATTTAATTTTCAAATGAACAAGAAATTCAGCATTGTATCAAATATTCAAATCCATTGTCATGGTTGGAGTGATTGTTGTTAGCACCTGTGCACTTCTTACAATATAGATTCATTGTAGAAAATGATTGTTGTTTTGTATTTAGGAACATTAATTAAGATATATTACAAACTGAAATGACACTAAAAATTTGAAATGGTTGTCAAATTCACATTTGCTTCATGCTCTCTCAATCATCTCATGGTAGCAGCAGGGCTTGAAACTACAGTGCCATTTGATATCTTCTTTTTGCCTAGATGCAAATTTGGTGACTTGGATTTTGTTGTATCCTTAGCAGACCTATTGCTTCATACAAGTATTCAACACAACTCACTCATTATTAGGTGTTTTAAAAAAGGTTCAAAAGACAAAGAATGAAGAGAGGTTATATTTTTATACATACTTATTGGGAAAGAAAGGATGGTCTAATTTTGGAGCTGGCATCACATGAGGAAACTTTGACCTTCTCAAGTGTTTCAGTGTCTTTTCTTCCTCTATCTGCATGCACATATATCACACTACCTTGCTTAGATTTATCAAGTGGAAGATGAAGAAAAATCAAAGAATAAATTGAAAACTATTCGACTATGAGAACTAAAACTATAGTAGCAATCATGATCTATAATATACAGTTAGGAACAGATGAAGACTAAAGTTCACCATTTCAGCCACAGCCCCATTCTCCGAATGCAAACTGAACTCTTTAACTTGGGAAAGGGGTTTACGAACTTTATCTGTAACTGGGAATGGATCCCTGCAAGCAAAATCCACATCCATGAGAATATAATTCTATCATTCTTCATAAACACAAAATAAAGAAAGTGAAATTTAATATTGTTAATGTTACTCACTCTTTTGAGATTGATTGTGCATTGAACATTAGTTGTTCTTCCATTTCTTGTTGCAGTTCTATCTCATGTCTAACTAGGGAGTCCAATTGGAATGGTTCTGGTTTAGTGCACTGCTTAGATTCTAGCTTTTGAGGTTCCTGCATATCATGATATCAGTAATTTCGTACTGGTAATTCATAGTATCTAGAGATTACTGAAACATCGAATTGACAAAGCTTCTTTACTTGAGGATTGTCATTGATATACGGGTATGACAGAAGTTCCATATGATGTTTTTTCTCTTTCCCGGCACCTCTCTCCTAAGATAAAGAACGAATGCAATTGTTATAGTAAAACCAGATCATTGCATAGATCCTTCTAAACAAAAGGGAATGTATTGAACCTCAGTGTGGAGACGGAATGGCTTCGGAATTGTGTTCCTTGTAATTGGTTTGTTTTTACAAGTACTTTCAGACTTAAAAGAAAACTGCAACACAAGAAAACAAAGGATGAGTCCATGATAGAACATGCAACCTTATTTCTTATAACAACCAATCAAGTAGAATTAACTGAAGGTTCGGGAAGTAGATTGTTCGATTTCCAGTCTAGATTACCAAGTCAGACGAATCAACCATGGCAGGTGGTGGAATTCTGTCATTTGTTGCAAAGTGGAATTCTTGAGGTACAGTGACTTGTTTCTTGGCATGATAGAATAGTCCAATGTCTCCTTTACTTTCAAAGATCTAGAGATGCTGTTTGTTTAGTGCTAAAGGATAAAATGAGAATAATGAAGTTAATTAACATTCTCACTTGGTAGACTCTTACCTTCTTATTTAGAGGCCTTGCCGTAAATTTGGGTTTTCTTGCAAGCTCTTCCAGCTCTAATTCTACTGAACTTTTCAACTTTTGTGGCCGGGCACGTAGCGATGTTTGAAATGTAGGTGCTTTGGGCTCTGTAAGAACAGGTTTCCATGGATTCTCCTAATACAAATAAAATAAAATAGATGAAGAGCATATCAAAGATCAAAGTGATATGTCTCATATGTAGAACTTTTTTGAAGCTTTGCTGAATGCCTAACTATAACTTGAAACACAAGATTAAAATTTCTTCTTTCATCAAATTTTTGAATGCATAAAAGCTTACTCTTGAGAATTTTAACTTGAGTCCAGGTTCTTTAGGCCTTGGTTTCATCTGTTTCTTAACATCACTTCCCTGAATCAAAAGTCAAAACTATAACATCCACTCACATTCTCACAAGTTGCAACAAAAGAAGGGAACAAAATGGACAACAGAGAAATAAAGCATACCTTCATGGCATCTTTCCGCACCTTACTATTACTTGAAGATATGTTTGTGTTGCCATTGGTCACACTCACACCCAATTTAGACTTATGAGGCAAATTTTGAGGTTCCATGTACAGAATCTGGTTATATTTTTTATGAGTTACATTTTAGTTAGGACACAAATATGAGAGAAAAGTTATTTGAAACAGTGAGGGGAACACAGAAATAGAGACAATGGACCTGTCTAGCTTTGCCTCCTTCCAACTTCTGCCTCTTAATAGCTTGGTTCTCTGAAACCTGAAATATAGATTACTGATTAATGAAACATTGTGATAAACACACTAACTAATCAAAAATTGAAGCAAGTAACCTTTACCTTGTGCATTTTTTCAGCTTCACCAAAATCACAAAGGCTCTTGGTTCTAGGCTGAAATGCTGGAACAATTTGAAAAACCCAGAAAGGTTAACAGAGTAATTTCCTTCACTAAAGATAAATAGAACAATAATTGACTATGCCAATCAATCTCAAGTCAGAGACTCTAATTAAGATATAGCTCAAGTACTTTCTCCTCTAACAAAGTAGGATAGATAGAACTAATCTATCGCGGACCTGAGCTTCATTTCATTTAAGGGTTTATGGTTGATCAATGGGTTGTTGCATACACAATGCGAGATTCGAACTCTCGACAATTGCTTAAACAGATTAGTAAGCTAACCACTAAACCAACTCAAGTTGGTTAGTAAGATAATTAAATTAATTTATTTGACATTTCAAAATCTAAGAATAAAAAGTAGGCCAAAGTAAAAGCAACTGTTTCTACAAATTATGCAAATACCAGCATATAATAAAATAATGCCTACTCTTGAAATTGCATTGCACTTCTACTCTTTTTTTTTTTGGACCCATAATCTACCACTTCATTCCGAGAGAGATTAAGTTAAACATGTGAAAAAGAAAAAGAAAAAGAAAAAGAAAAACTTGAGCAGAAAATGGATACCCATCATGAAAGAAAGCAAGGAGAAGAAGAAGAAGAAACGTACGAGAGGTGGCCACCATGACGGTGGCGCCGCCGGTTTCTCCTGCCATTTCGGATTTGGGTGTTCACAGATCACAGGTTCAATTTTTTGGTAAATGAATGTATATTGTTCGAAGCTTCAATAATATAATTAGCAAAATAAAATTAGAAGAATGAAAAAAACGAGAATTTGCAGAAGTCTGCGGTGTGTTTTGGATTTGCAGTGAGCGAGAGGAGAGGATGAAAGGACAGAAAAGTTAAAAGTAAAAAATGAGAAGAACATGGACATAACCGTTCAAGTTACTTCAACTTCTAACGGCTATTTTGTCACGCCTCACAAACACACCAACTTTCTTAGGGTGTCGTTTTATATGATTATTATTTATTGATACAATGGTTATTAAAAACTAGTGTATTATTAATAGCTAAATGATGACAAAAGATAATAAATTCTAGGATAATACTAGATGTACCTTTATACATATCATTTAGTAATATAGAAAAAATGTGAATATTAGCATAAAAATTTATATTTTTTTATACTAATATTTACATTTTTCTGTGTTATTAAGTGGTGTTTCTAAATTCTATAGGTAAACATTTCTCATTTTGACGAAATAATTATTTGAGTTATATGATAAAAGATATTATAGAAAAAAAAATTGAATACTAATTTTCTCTCCTGTCCTCATTCTATGCAAGAGAGGTAATACATATTTTATAAGTGATTTTATTTATTTATTTTTTAATATTTTACCTTTATATAGGGATAATTTTATGATAAAGAGGTTTTATCATGTATATGGTGAAGAGTTGTATTATTTTTATTTTAAAAATTAATAAAAAATAAAATAAAATATTTTACATGATTAAAATCTAACCATTCATCAAAAGAAATCTTCATCTCTTTATCATTTTTCTCTTTCACTGTAGCATTCACCATTATATATATATATATATATATATTTACAATCTACATGCATGCTAGTACTTTCTCAGTTTCTCGGACATAAGCCCTAAGAAAATATTTTAATTGAAAATTAATGTTACACTATTACTAATTACTAATCTATAAAAGCTTAAGAAGATGCAGAAAGTACGATAGAATATATAGTTACCTACCGTAATAATCACTTAGCATTAATAAAAAATATAATACATACAAAAAACCGACAGTATAAAGTTTTATTATGTTTTTTATGCGTAATTTTCTTAATTTTTTGAAAAAAAGATAAATACTTCTCATATAGTCATACGTACAACCCTACAAATACTCTACAGAATTTTTTAATAAAAAAAATATATTAATTATGCGTGCTAGCATGCAGGAGTTCTTTTCCGTGGTGAAACAGGAAAAAATTCTTAACAAGTTTCCACAATTCATGGACCACGATACTTGCACATTTTTCTTAGATTGAATAGCAGCTAAGACATTATTACGTGCTTAACTTGATATATATATTATAGTTTGATCTTCAAAAACATCATCCTTATGATGCAAAACATAGGGGCTGTAATAGGTTTTGTTAGTGTTATTATTGCTATGTTGATATGCAGATCAGAAATGATTATAACAATTTCAAGAAAACCATGTGAGATAGTGTACTGGGATTTTGCTACATGCGTTAGGTTCCTTACAGGTTATGAAGCTGACCCAAGCAAACATTGTTGTGAAACAGTTTCCATACTCAACAAGCAAGATAATCAATACACTGAAGAAATCTGTAAGTGTATTGAGGGCTTGGCAAAGGGAATTGGAATCCAATTTGATTTGGATCGCATTCAATCTCTTCCAGATAAATGTCACATGCCTATCACTTTCCCCATTTCTAATGACTTCAATTGCTCCATGTAATTATTTATTATTATTAATTATTAATTATCTATATCTTATTCTTTTTAATTGTAATTATATTTAATTTTAATTTACATGAGGTTTTGTCTTTTCATTTTGCAGGATTTTTCAATCAACCGCGAATTAATTGATGGTTAGTTAATTAATTAAGGATTATGTATGTGTAAGTCAATGATCGTATTATTAGATATTATAAGACATATAGATAGCTTCTCTCTTTCAAGTGTCTAATCGCTCTCATAGTCATACAAATATAATGTCGTTTAATTAAGTCGAAACTGGAATCCAATCATTTTGTTATTATTATTATTTAATTATTACAATAATAATCAATAATTTTGATAGTGATATATACAGTTATGAAATATTATTGCATGTTACATGTTCATGAAACATACAGAATGTCAATAAGTAATTTAACCATAATTATAATCTGACATCGTAAACAAGGTGTAGTTCGAATATTTTTTTTTTTAATAGAGACTTCAACTTCGAATTTTTTTTATAATATATTTTTAGTAAAAAACAATAATAATAATTTGGTATTTTTTATTTTTTTCTTTCTCTTCTTTAATTTATTGAAGTGACACTTCCATGCATGCATGTGATAAAATCCTGGCCTACAAGGTATAAAAATCCTCAGATCAGAGATTGCGGCAGTTCATGGTATACTAGTACTTACGGATTGATATAAGATGCTTCTAGTAGCATGTTTATAATGAGAGACTCTAGAAAACTCTAGTTCGTTCTCACTTTTCAGGGTAGAGAACACAATCTCATAATTTTTGCATCTGAAAAATGGGTTAACTAATTTCTGCCTAGATTTATGTCATGATACTCATTTGAGTTTCTTAATACATAGTACGATATAACGGACATTTATTATTCTTATTTATTTGTGATTTGTGATTTATCCAAGTAAACATTGAAATTATATTAGTTGAAAATGGGAGATTTGATACCGAAACGATAACTAAAATTATCTTATTTAATTTAATATTTATAATTACATGTGTATAACATTTTCAATTATACATTTATTATGTTTAAATAAATTGATTATTTTAGTGGTAATTAATATATGTTAAATAAAAAAAAAATTCCAAATAATTTTGAAACGTTTGAACTAATTTTTTATTGTTTCTTAATATATTATTGAATTTGATGGAATGGTTTTGCATTATTGTAATGTCTCTTGTAGATGGACATGTGGCGGTATCAAATTAAAGGGTAGCTGCTGATTTAATTTGAGAAATTTTTTTTTTTTAAATGCACCCTAGTTGGGAACATTCATGCATATTATATGTAGTATATGATTGTAGAAAATTGAAATGGTGGATGAATTGAATCAAGATAAGAGTTGCCATACCCTAGCAAGTGATGGAGTCCTTCAAAAGAGGGTAGCAGCACCTCTCTATTTGGAGTAAATGTGCTGTGCATGCACATGAGATGTGGAACATTAGATAAATAAGAAAATATTTTTTAAAAGTGAAGTGAATACTTAACCTGATTGATGAGATGGAGAAACAATTTAGTAATAATGAGGAGCAATCATAGTGCATAGTTATGAACTTCCAACCACGTACTTATCACTTATAGTTATGGATAAGCTGCTGCGATCTTCTTCAAAGTTGAGTACATATTAATTACGTCTAACGCGTTTTTCATTAATTAATTAGATATATGAACATCATGCTATGCTTAAATGTTAACAATATTCGGCCAATGAGCTTATCCATAGTGCATAGTTATGAACTTCACGCTATGTTGAATTGTGATTTATCTCCTTCTTTTAGTAGAAAATCAATTTGGATTGGTCTAATAGTTAGTTCACTAGTTTGCTTAGGTAAGTGTTATATGTTCAAATCCGCGGAGAATTAATCATTGATCTATTGGATTAGGGATACTTAAAAAATTAAAATAGAAAATATTAACGATATTCTTTAAATTATTTATGCTCCACTAACAAACATTTTCGGTTTATCATTTTTATTATTGTTACTAGTGTATCAATAATATTAATTCCTTTTTCATTTATTGAATATGTGTGTAAAAAATAATAAAAGTGAAATTAATTAAAATGACAAAGATTATAACTTGACTAACAGGTCTTTGGTTTAAGTTTTGAAAATAGTAAAAAAAAATATGAATTATATATAATAAAAAATATTTTAAGGAAAAAAAGCCGTGTGCAAATCATTCTCATATATTTTTATTATAAATAATTTAGATATAGATATAGTATAAATGATTTATTATAAAATTCAAGTAATTGAATTTTTTAAATCTAATTATATATAATACCATTTTTTTTTCTAATTTGATGAACTCTGTGTTAATTGGAAAAACGTTTCATTTAGATTTATTTAGTACCGATGAAATCGCCAGACTTAATTAATGTTTATAGAGATAGTTAGTTATAGATTTTATACCAACTCAAAAATAAAAATAAAAATAAAATATCTCAAACATACATTGTTTTTCTTTTAAGATATATTTCGACCATGCATTTAGCTCATAATTTAAAATTTGAACTATTAAAATACATGAGACAAACATATTGACCATGGACTAACTCCAGAGTTGATTAGCAAACTTAGTATTTTTTTTTGGCCTCGGCAAACTTATGATTTATATGAATAATGCTATGAAATCAATATTATGAGACTAATAAAGAATTAATGAGTGTAATTAAAAAAATAATAGATGATAAAAAAATAATATTCACTTTTTATTATCTTTCTATATTGACTCTCAATATTTTCTCGATTTATATTTACTACACCAATAAAAATAGCCATTAATTGAATGAAACTGCCAAAGTTAATTCGATTTTACCAAAATATAGTAGTATTATTTGTGCATTAATCACATATAATAATCGAGTTATATATGCCCCGGAAAGGGTTGTGTGAAAGTGCGTTCTGTATAGTCTATAGTCTATAGAATACTACTGGGATACTCAAAAGCTTGTCTCATCAGTCATCACTTTCTCTTATTCCTTTGCATTGCATGTAAATTCCTAAACTTGAGCTTGATTGTCCCATGACTTGATATTGATGGAAGTGTCAGTTATGGCTTCCCCTCCTCCGATCCATCATGCTGATTCATTATTCTTTCTAGGGAAAGAGAGTAACTGTTATAAAACCTTTTCTTTTATAGCACTGGCATGGTCCTAAAAGTTTGGTCCCAGATTTTCTCTAATTAAATTCACTATTTAATTTCTACTACTACCTGGTTAGGATGATATGATTTTTTTTCTTTTAGTATTATATTCTAACAAATGTTTTAAGTACATTTTTTAAATATTATAAATAAAAAACTTAAATAAAAACGAGTATTTTATAGGATTAAAAATTTATTTAAATCATTAAAAATGTAGATTTTTAACTCTTTAACCAACCCTTAGAATACTCTTTAGCTTTTTATATAAAATACAAAAAATTAGACAATTTTGAAATTAGATAATTTTTTTAAAATAAAAATATTTCATAAATATGCATAAATTTTATAATTGTATAAAAATATTTTTTTGAATCCATCATATCAATGGTTATCCTAAAAGACCCATATAATTAGATAACTGTCTATAATATTATTATTACTATGATGATAATATTATTTATAAGGAATTTGATACTATTAGGAGTAAAAATTATCAAATCATAGAGAGAATTGAGAGAAATTCCTAGAATTAGGACAAAGAGAAAAACTAGAGTCAATCAATTTCCAAACTTAGCTAAATTATTACAAATTATTACTATTTATAGTATACTTTCCTAATCTAATTGGACTATAGGCCCAATATTACCAATCCTATATTTCTATCAGAATTATTAAAAAATTAAAAAATAAAACAAAGTTTTGACTCTGTCAATGCATGGAAAATTTAAAAAATATATATTCTATTTATAATATTAAATATTTGATTGTTATCAAGAACCCTTTTTTTATTTTTAACAACTAAAGACATTATAATTGGAATGTATATTTTTGTCATTTGGATTTTAGAGTTTCTACATACAGCATTGTAGGCCAATTCATGATAATTTGTTTGTTTCAAATTTCAATGGGCCTGAGAGTTATTTCTTTATTTCCACTAAATCAGTGGGCTTTCACTTAAGGCAATAAGATATTGAAATTGCAATACTACTGTGCTAAATATAGGAATTAATAAATGGCTTTAATGTTAATAGATCAACAATAATATAATATATAATCTCGTATATATGCCTTTAATAATGAATGAAAAAAGTAATTCTAATAATTATTATATACTTGAATCGTAATGTAATTAAGAATTTACAATTACAATTACTGCAATTTAAGTTACTCAACGGCCAACCAGCACTATTCATGGTTCCTCATCCGCCACATATTATCACATTTTATTTGAGGTTCAACCACTTCACTTTCTTCAGTAGTTGAACCATTATTTTATAAACAACCAGCACAGTATATATTTCATTTTATTTTCCTTATTTGA
>JASCZI010090817.1:28013-40319 GCA_036250425.1 Stylosanthes scabra
AAGTTACTAGGAAATAGTTGGTACTCAAAATATTTCTCCCACTTACTTTGTTGCATTGGATGGAGTACTAGTCTCAAGGTCAACCATTTGATCGTCCCAATCAATAAACTTTGCATACAAGCCCTTCACTAGATCTAGAGATACCTGGAAGAGATGCAATAGTTAGCTGCATCAGCTTTTAATTTTTAAACCATTTCTCTCAACATACTTAAGACAAGCTTGGAATGATCCATAGCTAAAGGATAATTGGTGTAACCACTGAAAGTAGCAATTAAAAGGAAATAACTATCTATATCCCTCCATTATGTTCGTGAGGTCATCCATCCTCTCCCTCAAAGGACTATAGCTTTGTTTTCAATACTGTAGTTTTTTTTTTTTTTTTGGTGAATTGACAATAAAACTGGCAAATACATAGGCCAACACGGCAACAGCTATATTAAACCAGCTCACCTTAATTGAAATCGGTATCATGATGGAACAAAGAAGCTCGAACCGTAGAGGGATAATCAATAGTTCATACCAAGGGCCTTTATCAGGGTAAAGAACATACCATTGCTACAAACAAAAAGATGAAAATTAGCATCAACCAACATGCATCTTTAGGGTAACATGTCAAAACATGGAAGCTAAAAGACAACAATTACAGATAAGGCATTAAAACATGGAAAAAGATTAAAGATAAAGAAGAGTGCGAAAACAACTATGGAAGAATAGAATGGCAACATGACAAGGAACATACAAATTGAGCATCCACCACAAAAAGAAAACTGGATAACCTGAAATTGGTTAAATATGGAATAAATTTATAGAATATTCAGAAATAAAACAAGTTATGATGAGGGCAAGTTGCCAAGCTCCCTCCACAGAAACAAGAGAGATGTGGGACAATATTACCATACACAGATAACATAGATTGCCAAAATTGAATAAAATATTGGGTGCATAAGAAACTTGAGTTCAGCAATGATAGCGTACTTTCTTTGCTTCTGTGTCCTTCCAAACATTACCCGCAATGCCAAGAACCATTACAACAACAATTTGGAATACAAATATAGCACCAGTCAACTTGTCTATCATGGCATCCATAGCAGTGAGCTTTGGTTCTGGTATACCTCTACTCATGCCCAATTTGGTTTCATTGCCTGAAGAAATATTGTGTGGCCAAGACATATTATTAAACTGTTTCAGAGGAAGTATATGATTTCATGAGTATAAATGTTATCCATGGACTTGCCTGTGTACACAGCTACCCCACATGCCCACTCAGTGTTCCGTAAGTAACATGACTGAAGAACTGTGTTTTTAATGGTTAAAGGGCATATATCATTATCAATAAATGGAGGGAACAACCGCATGTTAGCATCAAATCTTCTGATGTCTTTATCTGGAGTGGGACACTCAATTACACCCTAGATGCGCATGCACACGCGCAGGAGAAGAAGAAGAAAGTAATTAATTAATTTCAGTATAATCACTTTTGACAGTAAAACTTTTAGTTGGTTATTGTAAATAAAAATTTACCTTGATTTTGTGCAATAGCTCAACATCAATTCCCATGCAGGCAGAAGGTATGACCCTTGTCTTCAGATCAGTTTCACCATCCATTGCAGCAGTCTGAACAACATGCTATATCATAAGCTCTTTGAAATGCATATAATGAATTATGGTCTTTCCACAAACAAGGAAAAAAGATCAAGGAGAATGGTGTAACTATGTTGTCTGCAATGCCAAAAAGACAGAATGTATCAATTTTAGCGTTTTTCATGACAAAGTTACCTCTATATAGCAAAGTCCTTGTGGGTCAGAGGAGCCAATCAAAACAAGGTCACAAGGCACTTCATCATTTTCACGTAGCCATACTATGTTACCTACATGAATATCCTGGGCTTGGATCTACAGCACCATCCATACAAGCATCCCAGAAAGGAAGTAAAGGACAAGAAAGAACATTAGATTTACAGATATCAAGAAACATGTTATATAATTTAAGAAACGAAGAAGCGTATGTATCTCCCACTTCCTACAATAACGAATGTAGAATAAGTCATAAGAAAATAAATATATTTTTAAGAAAATCCACCATATTTCATACAAGTTTCTTGATGCCATTTTTGACAACCCAGACTTCTTTCTCATTTGCCTTCTTGTCTGACAGGTATCTATGGTGATCATCCCATGCCTCTTTTGTTGCAGAGACTGCAAAAATGAAGATAAGTGGACCCCATGTACTGGCAGGATTTACTGGAGTAATGAGAGACCATAGCTGTAGGCAAGCTATCAGCAAAAAGTACTGATTCATGAACCGGCTGAAAAAGGGGCAACATTAGATGGAATAAGAAAAGAGCTAAGGCAATGTTAAATAACTGACAGGAACAAATCATGTTAGATATTCAAAATTTCATTATAAATTTAACACATAAAGAAAAAGAAAAGTGAAAACATCTATTGAATTGCACAGCATAAAATTGATAAACAAAGGCCGAATCCTTAATCTAGGATAATTTCATGATGTAAAGTAAAAAAATTGTATGTGATCATCCACAACAACATGAGCAGGCTTATATTTTATATTTGGTTTTATGTTCCTCTCAAATCTCTTGAACTCAAAAGTTTGTTATTCAATATCGAAGATGACAAGGAAGGTCATGTTGTAGAACTGCGAAGATTTGTAAATTATTCATGTTTTTGCCTCCACATTACAGCACTGCCATTTAAAAAAGAGGGCAAAAGATATCATGCACATAAAGATTACCTGAACTGTTCCCATAAATTTTTCGGAATAAAGTTCAGCACAGTATACTTTCTGTTTGATATACGATTATCACAGTATAAATCATGTGATGATTCATCATCATTTATATAAACATAACGCTTCATTGTTAAGCCCTGAGCATCTGCTAGTTTACACTCGAAATATCTTCTAGGCCTTCGCAGCTTCACCGGAATGCTCAAAGAGAACAATTATGAAATATCCAAAACAATCACATTCTGCAAGCAACAAGGAGAAGGGAGAATGATGTTAGACTTGTATATAAATGTTATTATGATAAGCAAGAGAAATAAGGGAGCTATAAAACAGATTTTCTCTACTTCACAAAAATAGACAAAGCTCCAAAATATGCAGGATTGCAGGTAACTTCAGCAAAATAAACACCATGCCACCCTTGACAATTCTAACTCCCAGAAATTATTCAGCATGCAACTTATGATGTGTTATGCATAATCCCAGAATAACCTTAAGAATCAGCTGAATATCCCGGAAATTCTCACAGAAAATAAATAAATAAATAAGTCCATATTCCAATTGCAAAAACAACAATCAGTTTCAAATGATCATCATGCCAATACTGGTATGCCATACGCCCGAGCAAGAAATTCACTGAACAGAGTCGGAAACTATTCATAATATATCATTCGCCATATAAATTTGAAAACAAAAAATAAGCTACGCTATGTTCTCCACAGATCGATTTAAACGAAATTATCTTGGTTAAACGAGCTCCCTCATTCAGTGCACAAAACCTCACAGCTCATAAGCTAATTACGCAAATGAAAAAAGACCTAGTACTAATGAAATGAAATCAACTCAACAACGAAACACAGTAATTGATGAAAATCGAAGGGAGTACCAATCAACTAGAAATCTAGTGAATGCGAACGCGATCTAATTTAACAGTTTAATACAAGCCACCACGCGGTATATAAACTATGAAATCGCTTTCCGACACAGAATTGAGAGAGAGAAAGAGAGAGGGTACCAGTGAATTGAATGTGATCTTTGGTGGAATAAGTTCAAGTTGTTGAAGGTGATCGAGAAATGTTGAAGTCCGATCGTTCCCGTTCCCACCATTGACTATGGATGGGTTCGTTTCATGTTATTGCATCTCCCAATTATCAAAAAATAAAAAATTAAAATGATGTGTCCTAACTCCTAAAAGTCCTAACTATACACAATTACACACTGCTACTTCCCCCCACCATTCCCATTTTCCAACCCCTGTTTTTGGACTCTTCTCACCTCTCCTTTCTTCTTCTGTTTTATTCTTTTTGTTTCTTTTTGTTTTAGGTTTTATGGGCCTGATTTGTTTTTTCCGTTTCTCATTTGGATTAGAATGAATAAATGATTTTGGTTCTGAAAGCCCATTTATGGTGGACCATATCTTCCTAATCCTATGGCCTTTTAGTGTTACAAAAAATATGTGACAGTACCAAAAATTTAAATAATAAAAAAAAAAAACCATAGTCATACAGATTACAGAGGCAGTATTATAGTGTGGTTATAGTGTACCTCAAATGCCAAGACTAATACCGCCAATAGTAGTACCTCAAAAGCCAAGACTACCTTCTGTTAGCTGCTGATTAATTACTTTATTTTCAATACTTCAACTTAAGATCTTTTACTTAAGTCATAAATCCTTTGCTATAGTAATAACTAATTTCCTTTGTTATTAACTAATTTTACCAGACGCGTTTAATTATAACTATTAGTCTAAAATTCTTCTCTGCAAATTATAACTATTAAAAAATTAACCATTATTTTATGTATTTAGCTAACTAGTATTAGCTACAGAGTTATTTAGAATTAAAAGACTTTGAAGTGTTTCAGTAACCTATCACCTGATAAATAATATATTAATAGGAAATAATATAACACACAATAATATATTAATAGACCTCTCTTAAGATTAGTAATGACAGTCACAACTCATAAAAGTAATTTTGTTTTATTTGTCGTTCCTTCACAAAATCACGTAATATATAAATCACAATTATGTACAAGTATAACTGCTTTAATGTAGGAGTACATGTTAATGAATGTTTAAAAAATTAAAAAGAAAAAACCTAATGTGTTTGATATAAGTTAATATAATATAAATTGACCCTTGTATTCATCAAGGAGCTAAGAAGTCCACCAATGAAAAGACTTAGAGTAATATAGCCGAATTTTTTTTTTGTGACTAATATAGCCGAGGTTTAAGTTTAGGTTTAGCTTATTCTACAGAAGAAATTGTTGGAGAAGTAAAGAGCTAAAGCTATAAGCAACTATATGTGAGGACAGTGAAGTGGAGTCAGTGTTGATAGATTCTGCCGACTAGTATTCAGAAGTAGAGGAACCCAGAGAAAGCGGTAGTGACGGCACCGCTCAAAATGTTCATAGTTGCACACGCGTACTCCATATTATGCCTCCAGCACTCTCACTATACCTTATTATTATATCCTAATACAATAACCTCTTCTACACGTATCCTTGGCACTCGTTTCTTTTTGTGGTGCGCCTTCTTCCCCTTGATTTTTTCGTCGGTGTAAATTAAACTCCTCTAACTAACACACCATTATTAATTTATTAATATAATCAACTATCCAATCCAATAGCATAGTGTACTATACTCTATAGCATTTCATGTTACATACCTGTGTGCGTCACCACTCAACAACCTCGTCAAGTCTTCATCTATTCCATTTAGTGCTATTTTTGCTCTTTTTCTTCATATTTGGATTTGGATATGAATTTAAGGTATTAAACTAAAAAAATTATACTATAATTATTATGTATGGATTAGTGTCTGTTTGTTGCTTATATTTAATTTTACGTGTGTTTGTTCTATTTATAATTTATTAAAAACAAAGACTACTTAATTGATTAATTGCATGTAATGTAACAGTAAAGCCTTCAACTATTTGTAATTAACACTCTTGCATCTTTTTAATTATTACATGTAGGTATTGACTAAATAATAATAAGGCTATAATTGAGCAAGAAAATATTTTCCCACAAATGTATCAATATCAATATCAATATTCAATATAAAACATATAAATATGGTATTGAGTACATACCATAATTCTATAATATTCAAGCATGTGTAAGCAAGACCATAAAACAAAAGTTTTAACTTGCGGTTTAGCCTTTACTAGTCCTATGTTTCATATAACTACTGCTTAATTATTTAACATATAATTAAATATATATGCTTTTGGTAAGTTTTACTCTTATCTTTTACATATATTTAAATAAAATAAAAATATTTTTTTTAAAAAAATAAATAATTAAAATTTTTAAATTTAACATCAGATCAAAGTTTGTTTACAAAAAATTGCGTTATGAAAGATTAAGAAAGTTCAGATAACTAATGATTATTTTCTAGCTTACTGTTATTAATATAACTATATAATCCACAAAAATTAAAAAAAATAAATATATCTACATGAACACTTTATCCTCGAAATGATATTAAAAGTACATAAAAAAAATTACAAATTAAAAAAAGGAAGAGAAGCTTGTATTATTAGTAACATAAAAACTATGCAACATAAAGGCTAACAGGAAAGGTTAAGCATCAATAGGAGGTAAAGCAAGATTCAGATCAAGATTAAGAACACTTCTTGCTTTGCAATCCACAGCTGCTGATGATGAATCTGAGTCACTTGGAGCCATACTCCCAGATCCTGCATTAAACGCATCCACTCTTTCCTGTTCGAACTGGAAAGGAGAACAATCCCGCTCGCCAACTAACTCAACTCTACCAACCTGTTCAGGGAAAAGAACCTGAGGCACAGGTGTAACCACGTTCTCACCACCACCATATGGAACAAATTGGAAAAAGTCATCCACTTCCCTCCGTGGAGTCACATCATGCTCAGGTGCAAAGTCAATAGGAGAAGATTCAACGATGCCACATTTTCTATTCGTCACGGCAAAGATGTGGTTGTTGTCTCCGCTGGAAGATGAAGGAAAATTGGTCTTGGCCTTGGCGCCGCGGAACTGCCTTGCGGCGGTGTCGTAGGCCATGGCAGCTTCCTCAGCGGTGTCGAATGTTCCGAGCCAGACGCGGCTCTTCTTTCCAGGATCGCGGATCTCAGCAGCATAACGTCCCCATGGCCTCTTCCTTACGCCCCTGTAATGAACCTCCTTGGCAACATTATTGTTTTTCTCCTTCTTGCTAGCGACGTGCTTTCCCTTGAAGTTTCTCATTTCCAAATCGAAACACTCCACAATTAGCAATACAATGATAATGAATGTATTTGTACACAGTTACGTGCCTAGTTGTTTTGCAGCTGCAATGGGTTTATATATACAACTAGTAAAGGAGGAAAATAAGATATAATTTATTTATTTATTAAAATTAGAGATTATAAAAATTACTGTGAGATGTGAGGCTGTCATGTGATAATGGTAACGTAGTAACCAGTGTGAGGGAGAAAGAAGGGAAGAAAGGGAGTGTTTGACTATGGGTAAGAGGCGCCGCCTAAAAAGGATAATCGTGTTACGTGGCATGCTGCAAATTCGAGACAAACGGCCACGCTTTTCTTTTCCATGCTGTGCCGGATTCTAACCTAACGAGGGATCGTTGTCTGTTCTTCAACCTCTTATCCAATCATATTTATAACATGGATATTATTTTAAAAATATTAGGTGATTATTTAGTAATTTTTCATTTAAAAAGACAATAGGTGTATAAATAAAGATTATTAATATAACATTACAATTTATTTATATTCGTATGTAACGCACTTTTGAATCATTATGTTGTATACAATAATTTAGATAATAGTACATTATAGTTGTTGGAATGCATCTTTATAAAGATAGTTGACATAGACGATAACTGACCGATGTACATGCCGAATAGTGTAGGCAAATAAATATAGATCGCATCCATGAGTAATAGTGGGATGACGAATCCTAGCCCTTGTCATCATCTTTGGGTACACCAAATATTCTTTCCAATCTCATGATAATTTATCTTTTTCATTAAGTAATTTTCTTTATAGTTATGTTAGGTCTATAAAAAAAATTAGTCACCAAATTTAATATCAATATAAAATAATATTAAAAATAATTTAAATAATATACATATTTATATATAAATATTTATTGATTAATTTAGTAATTAAATTTTGGTATATAAATAATATTTATATATTCATTATATTTTCTTTTAAAAAAATTCATTTGGAAATGTGATAATAATCAATGAAAAAAAGTATTTGTTTACAGATAAAAATCAATCCAACTTAAAGTACCCGTTGAAAACTTAATCAAAGGTTTAAGGAGTCACATCATATATATTTTAAATGGTATCTCATTTCATATTTTGTCTTTAATTAGATTTCAAACATATCATTATCTATTAACTCACCTAGTGAAAAATCATAAAAAAGAAATGATTTTTATAAACAAAAATTTTAAATGCTAATTTGAGTACTTTTGAAAACCTCATTTTTATTAGTATATTAAAAAGATGGAAGCATGTTGAATTTAAAGAAGAGTTAAAAATTAATTTTTATAAGGAAAGGAAACTAGAATAAAAATTTTAAACTAGACTAAACTGAAATTTATAAATAATTTTTAAAAAAATTAAAGTTTGACTTAGTGGTCATTGCCCCCTTATGATTCGCCATTGACAAGTATACACTCATGCTGGTCGTAGGAGTGATTGTATTTTATGGCAATATTGTATGTGAATATATTTATATTTTATGAGAATTATAAATTATTTTTAAGATATATTTAATCATGAAAATAAAAATTACTCTTTTAATATGTAGTTAAAAACACCGGTGAAGTTAGAAGGAAACTTACCAATGTGCACGCACGTCTTTGTATTGTAGTTGATGCGTATACTTGACCTCTCACTCCTTTGTTTCGGTGACGGCCCTACATAGCCGCGTCACCGTCAGCCTTCTCCTCCTTCATGAACAATTGAACAGTGTTTGCGTGTTTTACTAATCATCTTTATTACACCTTCTCAAACAGTGCGTGAACTTCACGCCTCATCTTATATCATTTTGACCCTAGCATGCATGGGAGACTTCTTATTTAGGTTGAATTCTGAAGTATTAGGCTTTACTCTCCGGATGTATATAATCGTGCATATTTAGTAGCATGGATAGGTGCGTGTCTCCTAATAATAATATAATAATATATAATACATGGTTTTGTTCCTTGAAAGAAATAAACATGTGAAGATATGCATGTAATTTATTATGGGAATTCTTAAATAGGAAAAGAGATCGAGGGTTAGTTGAGGGGTGGAAAGTGGAATTAATTTTTGGTGGTAACTTATGTGCAGATGACTTCACATGAAGTTTTTATTTAAAATCGTTAGATTATATTTTGATCAAACATATTAATTTATCTAAAGGTGATTAACAAATAATTTCATATGAACTTAACTACATTTGAGTATTCACCTTAATTTTTTTATTTATTTGAGACTTAGCTCGGTGCTCAAGAAGGCAACATAGATTAGGATTTGAAATTTAATTAGACAGGAGATTTCTATCTGGAAGGCACATTATATTGTTGAACCACGGTTTAATTACTATCTTATTAATTGCTTGTGATGGGTTCTTTAGTCCCAAAACCAAATAGTAGTGCATTATTTATCAGTTTTGCTTGATTCTATGTATATAAAAATTTGGCTAATTTACTTTATTGTCAATTTATAAAATTATTTTTTAAAATGTCACACTTTTTAGATTATCGATCTAACTGACACTTTTTTATTACAATGATAATGATTTTTTATGTGCCGACTTGATTGATGACATAGTATGTGAATTATAATCTATTTAAAAAACAAATTTTAGGTGAAGTTTAAACCAAAAATCTCAAACTTATAAACTAGCTCTTATACAACTAGAACAAGTCAACTTTCCTGATAAGTTTTGCTTTTTTAACATATATTATAATACAATATATTATATTTTATAATTAATATATATAATTTGAATATTTTATTAAATATTATTTTTTATTTATATTATAATTTTTCATTTCTTATAAGATATACAATTTTTTGCGGGCAAAACATGTTTTTGTTGATGGTACTTTATTTTTAAAAGATATTACAAACAAAAAACTTTGATTAAAAAAATAAATGTTAAACTCTTAAATTTTTCATAAAATTATTTTTTTGTTTGTTTTGGTAATCTTTCATAAAATTAATATATTGGACAAACAAAAACATTTCCATATTTTTAAGATTGGTTGTGACTTGAGAGTTTTTTTTTTTATGTTGTGAAACATTTTTATGTCTGAATCCTTGTTTTTTTTTTCTAAAACAAGATTCTGATTTTTTTTTTTGTGACTTGGATCCTCAAATATATATATTTTTTGGACAAAGATACTCAAATATTGAGTGCTAGAAGAAGACATATTTTGGGTTATTGTTATGCGTTGCTAGCTTGCTAGGCTACTAATCGGGCCAAGTTGAGCAAAACTCAATGTATATAAAAGTGATGATCGGCTTTGTAGAAACTTTGTGATTCTGGGTTGGTTTTGTCCGACCCGCCCATTGAGCAAAACAAAAGAAGCATTTTTTTTGGTATTGATTGAGACAGATAATAAAAGACATCAAGACAAACAAATTGGGTTGTAGTGGTTATCTCACTGATCTATTTAACCGGATTAGAATGATACCTCGTGTATGCAACAAATCTTTGAATGAGTTTTGATCGACAGACTGGTACTTGACCTGTGGGGGTTGAGGGATATAATAATAATAGTAATAATAATAATAATAATAATAATAAAAGGAATGTTACATTATCATTAATTTAAATTTATTTTAGTGATAATTTATCAACTCTTAAATTTTTAATTTATAATTTAGTATAATATTTTAGTTAATATTCTTTAATATTAATGGCTAAATAAGATTAAAATAAATTAAAACTAATAATTGTGTATTAATAAAATGCACACAAAATGGGGTAGGTACTAGACTACTATGTAGCACCAAATCGAATCAAAGTACAATCTTCCCGGGGTCACTTTGCTGAATTTACATAGTATTTATAGGGCACCTTCCACGAAACTATTGCCTAGGATTATTATTATTGTTATCATCATCGTCTCTTTAGGAAGTCCAAATTTGGTAGAATCATATAATATTGGATGTGGCATAACATAACATTACAATAATATTGCATTGCATATGCATGCTTAAATGAAGTGATGTCATATCTATAAAAATTAGCAAAGAAGGGAAGAGGACAAGATAAATTATTAGGGAGCCCACCATGTGTATGGAGAAGAGTAGTGACAATGTAACACACTATCTCTCCCTCATTGACTATGTGGTTGTTGATGAAGAAATAAAGAGCTGAGGGGAATAACATAAGATATTATTATCAGAGTAATGGAGAACGGCGGGGAGAATGGGAGGAAGGAGGAGAAGAATAATGTCAAGTGGAAGTTCCAAGGGAACCAAGGGCTCAAGAGTTCTGCGGTTTCAGTTAGAGGTGTGTTCAACGTGCTCAAGCAAAGCATCAATAAGGAGAGACAGGCGGTTTTTCTTTGTCGTGTGGACCCTACTGAAAACCCTTCCTTTAGGGCAGACCCTGTATCTGCCCGTGCTCTCTCTACCGCCGTTAACTCTGGCAACTTCAACTGTTACCCTCCCTCCTCTGGCCTACCTCAAGCTAGAAGGTTTCTCATTCCTTTCTTTCCTACTTACTATAGGAAATGTTTCCCGTATATCCGGAAATATTGGTGTTCCAGTAAAAACGCTTTCCTCACTATAATCTTGATGATGTGAATTCTAAGATACATGTCAAAGGGTACAAATATACAAATATATATCTAATTGTCAATTTTATGGAACATATATTTTCATATACTTGAAAATCAACGGCTACTATTAATTCTCTGTACACTTTTATATCTATATGCAAGAAGGCCCTAATCTTGATTAATTGTCACATGTTAACTTTGTGGTAGTTATTATTATTAGTTGTGTCCATGAAAACAGGGCTATTGCAGAATATCTGTCTAGTGATCTTCCAAACAAGCTATCAGCAGAAGATATATTTGTCACAGTTGGTGCCACACAAGCCATAGATATAATCTTACCAGTGATTGCAAATCCAGGGGCTAACATTCTCCTTCCAAGACCAGGGTACCCTCTATATGAATCTCGTGCAGCTTTCTGCGGCCTTGAAGTTCGCCACTTTGATCTTTTACCCAACAGTGCTTGGGAGGTTGACATTGATTCACTTGAAGCTCTAGCAGATGACAACACTGTGGCCATGGTCCTCATTAGTCCTAGCAATCCTTGTGGGAATGTCTTCACCTACCAACATTTAAAGAAGGTACGTATAAAAGTAAACTATTATTCTTAAGGACCAACATGTGATAATTTTTCAGGACCATTATTGTAGGTTGCAGAGACTGCAAGGAAACTGGGGATCTTTGTAATATCTGATGAAGTTTATGGCCACATAGCTTATGGGAGCAATCCATTTGTCCCCATGGGAGTATTTTCATCAATAGTTCCTGTGATTACAATTGGCTCTTTA
>JASCZI010090817.1:40329-77004 GCA_036250425.1 Stylosanthes scabra
AAGATGGATTGTTCCTGGTTGGCGATTTGGTTGGATAGCCACTTGTGATCCCAATGGAATTTTCCAAGAAACTGGGGTTAGTTTTATGCTTTTCATATTATTCTTCATCTCTTTCTTCATGTAATCACTGGTCTAAAATCATGTTAAGTCTCAAAAAGTATTGATCACTATAACAGTTCACTTATTATAATCTTCAATATAGTTAGTGTTTGATATTTGACTCTCCCTATCTAAATTAAATGATTTTTTTTTTGAATTATTTTATCAGATTGTGGCAAGTATCAAGAGCTATGTGGAAATTACTACTGATCCTCCAACTGTCATGCAGGTAATAGCAAATGGAAACTAGCTTCTTATTTTTATTTTATTTTAAGCAGTCATTCTTATATTTCCAGTGAAATTTACGTAACAAAAGAAGTGATGATCACTGGTAATAATGTATGGTCACAGGCAGCAATACCTGAGATACTTGAGAGAACAAAAGATGAATTTTATTCAAAAAATCTTGATATATTGAGGGAGACTGCAAACATATTCTATGAAAAAGTAAAGGAGATCCCTTCCTTGACATGTCCTCACAAACCAGAAGGAGCCATGGCTGTGATGGTAATTAAATATGTATCACAAATTAATAAGAGTTACTATATATAACAACGTTTAATTTTCATGCATATGAATTTAACTTCCATGTGGGATTACTGAATGGAGCAGGTGCAGATAAACTTGTCACAAATTGAGGGCATTATTGATGATGTGGACTTCTGTGTGAAGCTGGCCAAAGAGGAATCAGTACTCATTCTTCCTGGTAAGTGATTGTTTAATTAGACCATAAAAGAATATGAGAGTGAAGAATCTTTGTGTGTTGAAAAATAATAATGATTGTAGGTGTCACTGTTGGGCTGAAGAATTGGCTTAGGATTAGTTTTGGTGTAGAGCGTTCTGCACTTGAAGAAGGGCTTAGCAGGTTAAAAGCATTCTGCCTTAGGCATGCAAGAAGCAACCATGTCTCAGCAAATTAGTGCATGATTTGATTCTTTGGATCTCATTGTTTCAATGTGAATTATGGGTATTTATTCCTTGCAATTGCTTTGTTGCAACGGTGGTTGATCCTATGTTGTTATTTTGGATTTAAACGTGAATTATGGATATCTTTCCCCTGCCATTGCTTTGTTGCAATCGTGTTTGTTATCAACAACAATAAAGAAGCTGGATTTGGTTGTTTTAGTTGCTATGGCTGTTGTGTATATATTATGATTTTCTTAATAAACTCTACACTTTTATCTTACTTTACTTTTATTTTCTAGACTAGATATCATGTAGATGTTTTAACTTTACACTATGCAGCAATGTTACCGTAAGAAATTGAGGTTTGGTGCAATGATTATTTATTGGGTAATTCTAGTTGTACCATTGTACACACCTGTATATATCATTTAGTAATACAGAAAAATGTGAATATTAGCACAGAAATTTATATTTTTCTGTGCCAATGTTTATATTTTTTCGTATTACTAAATAATGTGTACATATATGTACAATGGTACACATAACTTTATTCTAATTTAAAATTGTTATAAATTCATGTAAATAATATTTCTAAATATACATTTATAATATTTAACTAGGGTAACGCGGATATAAATCTCCTGTAATCCAAGTACTGTTCTTTCAACAAATTATGACTAGCAACACGGGCTCAATAAACAAATTCAATAATTTTATGTCAATAAGTCATTTTAATCAATCAAGTGCAATCAAGTTATTTATTTTTATGCTAGATAGAAGAATATTTTAGTGTCAAATAGAACTTTATTTAGGTGCATTTTTTTATATTATTTGACACCGAAATAATATTCTATTTAGCATAAAAATAAATCACCTGGTTGCGTTTGCTTGGCCAAAATCACTTGTTCAAATAGCATTACCCAAAAGAATTATAACTATCTATAGCTAGAAAATTAGAACTACTAAATTTTTCCATAATAATAATAATTTATGTATATCATTGTATATATCTATACACACCATTTAACAACATAGAAAAATGTAAGCATTAGTACATAAATGAAATTCCAAAATTTTAACTTAAAAATCTAGATACTAAAAAAAACTTAAAAAGTATCTCATACATAATTAAATGGGCAAGTTATCACAATGAACCATTATGATTTCAATATTATCAATATACATTAAAATCAAATACATAATCAGATTACACTAAAAGGGATATTTCTATACATGTTATTTTTTTTTAATTGCATTTAATTACAGTTGTGGGGTTAAATATGAATTATTTGTTAGGCTCATTTAGTTTAAGGTTTAATTATTTGTTAGGCTCGTTAGGATGGTATCAGCACCAGTTATGCACATGATGTGGGAACGAGCATACAGGCTACGTCCCCTCAATCCCTCAAACCTAGGGAACTGAGATTCCCTCGACTCTTGCCTCCCCGTCATCACAGGCGTGGCTGGACGGACTTTCTAGCCCAGGGTTCCAGCAGATGATAGAGCAGATACTGATGTCAGGCGTCGGTGATTACAGGTCGGAGTTTGAAGACACCCAATATGATGGCACACAGTTTGAAAGCTCTCAGGTTCATTTGGACTTGAACGAGCTTGTATCCAGTCTATCCCAGGTCTTCATGGCGCTTGGTGGCACTCCCCCATTAGCGCACATGCCGGGTCCATCATGGAAAATGCCATTCATGGATCCTGCATTTGTTTCGACTCCACCCGCGTCACCCACATTGGCAGAGCATCCAGATCAGTCATTAGCATGTGGTCGGGGCCACAGGGTTCCACGTCATAGAGGTTGCGGCGTCGGAGGCCATATTTAGAGTTGGTTTTTTTTGTTTTTTTCTTCGTTGATGTACACATTTTTTTTCCTTATTTTTTTTCTTCTTTTATGTAATATTTATGTATTTTAGTTATAGTACCCTTTTATATTATTTATGCCTTTATTAGATAGTTTTTCCTGATTTCCCATTTTTAACAGCAACATTTAAAAATAAAAACCTAAAACCTAAAGGTAAATTGAATTAATCAACAAAACAATAATTACAGATTCTGTGTAAAGCTGAATCGTAGTAGGAAGCCGCAAATTACATATAAACTTCGTTTTAGTGTAATCTGATCATATATTTCGTTTTGATGTATATTGATCATTTTGAAATCATAGTAGTTTATTGCGGTAACTTGTCCTAATTAAATATACGGTTTTGTTAGGTGTACACATAAACACATTGAAACACATAAATTTTTTCACCTGAGGGAGTGATTAATTAGGATCTGTTTGTGTGTTTTATGTGTACACCTAATTTTTTTTTTTTTTGTTAAATATATCTATATATTTTTAGAGTTTTTTTTTGGTATTAATATTTTTGGTAAATGATAAAAAAAATTGTTTATACGCCTTAGCCCAATAGAATAGGTGTGGGCTTCAACAGAATATCAATTTTCCTTTAAATGTCAGAATTCAGAAAGTGCCGAAATGGTCCATTCTTAATTTCTTATAGTCCAAAATAAAAAGAAAATGATCCATTTTCAACCCCAAAACAAAGGTCCATTTTAGTTTTGGCGCTGTCTCACTATCTCTCCAACGGCTAGTCGGCTACTAGTTCAGGAAACATTAAACACCCTCACACTATTCAAATTCTCAAAGAGTCAAGACTGAAGAAGCGTTACGCCATTCAATTCAATTCAATTCAATTCAAATCATGGATTCTTCTTCTACACCACAGAAACAACAAGATCCTCTTCCCATGTCAATCGACCCCGCCACCGCCACTTCCCCCCTCAGCAGGTCCCGGACACGGCTTGCCGACCGCCTACTCGAACCGCATGATTCACCGGAACCTTCCGTTCCGCGGAGGAGGGCCAGGCCGGGAAGGGGGGCACAGGATGCGGTCGCCGCGGCACTGGCTTCTCCCAGGAAGTCTCGGAAGCCAAGGAGGCGCTCGGAGCTTGAGGTTCGGGACGAGAAGGACGCCATGGCGGAAGAGGTTGGAAAACCTAGAAAGAGAAGGAACACAGTGCGGTCCAAGAAGGAAAAATTGAATCTGGTGCTCCAACCACCTTCAATCTCAATTCCCCCAAGTATGCCCTAAGATTTCGTTTTTTGATGTTTGAAACTATTGATGATTCTTGTGATTTCATTTTGTTGCTGGTTTTGCGTTATTGGCTGTGTTTCTTCATTTTTCTTGACAAAAATTATGTTAGTCTTTGGAGAATTAGATCATATTTTTCGAAAGGGTTATGCTGTTTGCGCACCAAAATCAACCTATAATACACGTTAATACAAGTTGAAAATGATAAAACTACATATGTATTCTATGTATATGATGACTGATTTTGGTGTGCACATAGAATTGTTGTTTTTGAAAAGCTAATTTAAAAATCAATCTTGTTTTGTATATAGAAGCTGAAGCCGAAGCTGAAGAAGTAGATGAAGAATTAGTAGAGAATGGAGGTGATTTAGAGTGTGTTGGGAAGGTGGTGAGTGATTTGATCATGTGGAAAGATGTGGCAAAATCAACCCTTTGGTTTGGTTTTGGGTCTCTCAGTCTCTTATCTTCATGCTTTTCCAAAGGACTCAACTTTAGGTCTGAAACTTTTCTTCACTCTACAATATCCATATATGATGTTTCTTTTCTTTCTTTGTAACGATCATGGAGAAAAATCTGAGATTTTTATACATGCTTTTGTTCAGCATTTTCTCGGCAATGTCACAATTGGCCATTGGTTTTCTTGGTGTCTCCTTTATCCAAAACACAATTTGTCAAAGGTACAGTTTTTTCCTTATATCATATGGTATGAAGTATGAACTCTCTCTGCGGAACTTCTTAAGATTTGATGTTATGTTTCAGGAACCAGGTTGAGAAAAAGCGAGATTTCAAGCTGAAAGAAGATGACATTCTGCGCCTTGCAAAATTGATTCTACCGACTTTGAACCTCACAATTTCAGTAACAAGAGAGCTATTTTCAGGAGAACCATCCATGACCCTCAAAGTAATTCAATCAATCCTCAGAAGCTAGAAGATTTTTTCCCTTTCTTTATATTTTTCGTTTATTTCACTATCATGTTCACAATGGCTTAATCTTCTTGGTGGTGGTAGGTAGCTCCTTTCCTTTTACTAGGTGCGGAATATGGACACTTCATTACAATCTGGAGGCTGTGTGCCATTGGTGAGGACACCAATAAACCTCATAGAGTCTGCTTTGTTTTTTTAGTTTTCGTTATAGTTTTCTTTGTTTACATGTTTTGCTGTACAAACAGGGTTTTTTCTCAGCTTCACTGCTCCAAAGCTTTATTCTTGCTACACTGAGAAGATAAACCAAAGAGGTCCAATTCCACCATAGCCCTTATATGAAACTTTGTAGGCTTGTTTACATTTTTATGCTTAATAGTAGAAGGGTTTTGTTATGCAGCTGATCGCTTGACATTATGGTTGTTGGACATATGGTGTACTTGTACTCACAAGAAGAAACTAGTAGCATCAGCACTTATAGCTTTCTGGAATCTTTCTTCGATAAAAACTCGAATCTACACAGGTAATCTCCTACCAGCACCAAGTGATCAGATTGCTATTTGTTTCAAGAACACTTTGCTGCCAATAGTAACTTTTGTTTAAGAGATTTTAACATGAGATGAGAATGGATATGGCAAGTTTGAGTTGTGATACTTGTTCTGTTTTTAAGATTTTATGATTTCTCCTTGCAGCTTTTATGTTGCTGGTACTGTTTAGATATTTAAAGCAACATGTTGTGCAACAATTAGACAAGGGAGAAGCGCAGGTAGCTGAGGAGGAACAACAGCAGGCAACAGTGGTTGTATCACCGGAGAAGGAACCACAGGCTACAGTGGTGGTAGGAACCAAGGAAATGGAAACAGAGAAGGAACTAGTGGTGGTAGGAACAGAGGAAATGGAAACAGAGAAGGCATTAGTGGTTAGTGGGGAGAAAGAGGTGCTGAAACTAGGCGAAAAATAAAATGCTGTGCTTAGCTCAACAAAAGTAATCAAGAAGCACTTTATTGGTCCCTATTATATAGTCAATTAGATGCACAAACAGAACTCAAGTTGGTGCACACGTTGGTGGCTTGGTGCATTGATTTCCAATATTCTGTAGTGAGAAACTTATTTGTTTCTACACAATTTCAAGCAACGATCAATGGTAATGCTTACATTTTGACATAATCTCAGTGATTAACTATTAGTGCCGGTACTTGATAATGCTATCCACACACCTTTTTAGTCGACACCAATTTTACACCCGTATAAAAATTTGATTATTATAGACGGATCACAAAAAATAAAAAGTAATTAACATAACCATATCAATTTAGTGTCTATTAAAATGGAGTATAGATAGCGGAATTAGTATATTCTACCTAAGAGGAATTTTATATCTTACAGTAGAATTGGAAAAATATCCATGTTAACGGATATCATATAAGGCATTGTTATCAAGAATGCACGAATATCTATAGTTGCAAATCCAGTCAAAACATGAAGAAAGAAAACAAAATAGTGCTAAATGGAATAGTTATAATAATTTTTTTCTCTTTTACAACTTCATGCTTCAAATACATCTTATTTTAGATGATGTATTATAATAGTAAACTATGTTAAAAAAAAAAAAACCTATGTTAGCGTTAGAAAAAGTAATTATCTAAGATGGTTTTTGAAAATTTTTAACGTGCATCTTAGACTTTTGAAAATGATGAAATTGATTTTTGATTTTCTAAAGAGAAAGTTTAGGAAGTCCATAGTTTGTTAGCCAATAAGTGATTAATAGACTTTTTTCTTCTTTTCTTTTTCCCTTTTCACCACCCACTATTTTCCTAATTACACTCATGGACTTCTTAACGTTGGCTCTCTAGCATTACTCTTTTGTAAATTATAAATTTCTTTAATTCTTAATTCAAATATCGCTAATATAGGATTGTCATAAAGTGTTAAAATATTTGTGACATTTTCAATAAAAAAATAACATAATAAAGACTTGATATAATTAAATAAGTATCTTAATTTAATTAATTTGACATATTTTAGAGATATTTTAATCTTTACATATTTGGTTAGTCGAGGAAGTGATGCTAAGTGGAGTCTAGATTAGCCAAAATACTATAGATAAAGTCTCCAATAGATTAGACCAAGGCTTAAAGAAGCTAATTGTTGAATGTAAGTTAAGAGTAGTTATTTTCTTACTTAATAGTATTAGGAACCTCAACATCTACTCTAATACTATTAGAGATATTCAAACCTCAAGGGAAAGGGATTGGAAAACTCTTTTTATAGATAACTATAGAGAAAATAATAGTTGTAGTGATTGTCTTGCATGTAAGAGTTTTGATTTAAACTTTGGTTTCCACTTTTGGGATATTTTCCTTTGAAATTTAGTTAGATTACTTAGAAATGAAATAAGTGAAGATAATACTGAGAAAATTCTGAAAAATACTATAGATTTTGTTGATTTAGCAGCTCTAGTATATTCACTTACTTCACTATCAAATTATATTTCCTAATATTTTCGATTAGTTTTAATTCTATTCGTACGGTTAAATATTTAACGATCACTGTGTGGTTAATAATATTTTTTTTTAAATTTATTTTCAAAATACTATTCATCTCCGTTATCATTATTATAAAATCATTCTTCTTCTATTTTCAAATCACTCTTTTTCAAATCAAGTTTCTATCACCAACTCTCGCCACCATTCTTGTCTCTTCCTCCTTTTCACATCGATGTTCATATCATTACTATAAGTTCTATAAAAGCTTATTAAATCTCCACATTTTGTAGGTATTGATAGTGGTAGATAATATATAAACAAGAGTAAAATTAGAAAAAAAGAATATTGATCATATGTTGACTTTTAAAAAATTTGACAATAAAAGTATATTTAAAAATATTAAGAAAAGTTATGAGTAAAATTGAATCAAATTAAACGTTAAAAATATTTTAAAATTTTTAAAAAACTTTGAGAAGAAAAACATACCATTTCATATTATTTATTACATGGGCTAAAACTCAGTGGGCCTAATAACTCAATTTTCCCAAATCCAAAAACAGAAGGAAATGTCCAAAAAAATAAAATAAGGGAGTGTAAGTCAAAAAAAAAAAAAAGAGACAGAGTAGGGTTAGGGTTTAAGTTGAGTTTCTACTTTCTAGTTTATCAGACCATTGATTCCGTTTCCGTTTCCGTTTCGTTCGATCATCTCGCATAGTGAACTTCAAGAAAGAGAGGGCGGAGACAAACGCAGTTTGTGAAATCAATGGCGACACCGGCGGCAAAGCGAAAGCCAGTGTTTGTGAAAGTGGATCAGCTCAAACCTGGAACAAGCGGTCACACCCTCACAGTCAAGGTTGTTAGTTCCAAGCCCGTCAAGACAGTCAGCAACCGTGGTGGTCGGACGTCTGTGCTGGCGGCCGCTCGTCCCTCTCGCATCGCGGAGTGCCTCGTCGGAGACGAAACCGGAACCATAGTCTTCACTGCCCGTAACGAACAGGGTACGATGATTGTTCATTTCATTTCATTTTTAAAAATTTGCATTGGTGTGTGTGTTATGTGTATGTAATTCTGCTGATTTTAAGTTCTATTTGCATATTTGGTGTGTGATCAAGGAAAAAAATATAAAGTTGTTGACTTTCTGATAGGGTTAGGCTGCACGTTGATTAAATAGTGAAAGTTGCTATGTACACCTTGAAAGTTTCATACTTTCAATTGTTAGGGCTTAATATGAAAGGATACAATCCTCCTGGCCTGGCAATTATACCTTTTAGGAGTTGAGTTCATTCAGAGCTTTTTTTCTATTTGAAAAGCTTGTTATGATTTTGAACATAAAAAGGTGAAACAATCCATGTTGCTAATGCTAACACAATGTTTTCGACCCAAGTATTCTGTCCTTGCTTTTTGTCTCCATGAGTTGACTGAATAAGTCTTTCCTCAAATTGGATTGCACTTTGTTTGTCGATTCTCTCCTCCAGGGGAGAATTAATGGGAAAATTAGCAGGTATTCTGAATGGTTGATGATATCACGGAGCCGGTTATTGGTCCGTTCCTTTAATTTTGAGTTGTTAACGGATTTTCCGGTTAGGTCTTTCTTCTTTGGGACTGGTTCCTTTTAATTTTGAGTTGTTAACGGATTTTCCGGGTAGGTCTTTCTTCTTTGGGACTGGTTCCATTAATTTTGAGTTGTTAACGGATTTTTCGGTTAGGTCCTTCTTCTTTGGGACTGGTTCCATTAATTTTGAGTTGTTAATGGATTTTCCGGTTAGGTCTTTCTTCTTTGGGACTGGGTTAGGTCTTAAGTCGGAACCACGGGTTGATTCCTCTTTCCATGTTTGCGCATTCTAAATTTAATGCGCAGGTGATATTAATTTATGTATTAAAGTCCGTGGTTAGAAGTTAGGTTTATCTGTGTTTTATGGTATCTTCCGCGAGCAAGATACTTAACATTTTCCCTGTTAAGCCAAACATTATACATGAACATGCATTAACGTCTATGTGTGGAAACATGGTACATTTTCGAGGCCGAGCAGTATTCAATGTTTGTGGTCTACCAAACTGATGCTTTCTGAGTTTCTTGTCTATATTTGTTAGCACATGTTTTTCCCGCCTATGCCAAATTGCTCTCAGCTGTTTTTCGTTTTTTTTTTTTTATATGGTTTTTAAGTTTTGGTGATTGATTTATTTACTTTTGTGTAGTGGAACTCATGAAGCCAGGATCAACTCTAACTTTGCGTAATGCAAAGATCGACATGTTCAAAGGATCCATGAGGCTAGCTGTTGATAAATGGGGCCGTATTGAGGTCGCCGAACCTGCAACTTTCAATGTTAAAGAGGATAACAATCTTTCATTAGTTGAATATGAACTAGTCAATGTTGTTGAAGAGTGATTTTGATTTCTGGGCGTCTTTAGAGTTGCCAGAGGTTCTGATCTTTATTTTTACTATTGAACTATTGGCCGTGGGGCAGTCTATGGTGGTATAGTCTCTGTTTATTTAAGTCCTAAATTGCTGTGGTTAGTGCACATTATTACCCCTATTGTAGTCAGTCTTGAAAGATGATGGTGCTTGTGGTTGACATGCAGAAGTGAATATTGCTCTAAGTTTACTTAATTTAGTATTTTTATCGAGTCATCTTTCATTCAAATGTAATCATGAACCGTGAGCTCGTACAGATTATTCTTCTGTAAATGCTACCCTTTTCATTTGATGCATCCAATAGCTGGTGTAGATTCGTCTATATTCTAAGCTAGTTGCCCTTGCAATTGAAAAGTTGTGGTTAATGGTTATCATTGCGTTTCTCCATGTGAATCTGAAATGCATTAATTTCCTATTCTTAACGTTCGTGTGGTGGTTGTGTTGACGAGTTTTTCTTGCAAATTTATGTGCATGTTCGTGTGTCTTCACTCTGGTTTCCCATTATTAACTAAACACACTATTGTAAAAATATCTTGTTTATAAATTATACTACTAATTCTATTCAAAGCAATTTATTACATTTCATATTTAAAAAATGTGAATCGAACCAACTAATCACCTTGTCCATGATTGAAGTATTAGGAAGTCTAGCAAGACATTATCATTATTGTAAACAAATCTGGTAACATCTTGTGTATTATTTCCAGCATTAAACATCTTTGATACACTAGTTCAAGCTCTTTTTCTGTTTTTTTTTTTTTTTACTCCCACAATGCGATTGGGGGTATCTTCTATAACAATGAGAGGATGTGAACTTGTGAAGTAAGTTTGGTTCACGTTTACTTTTCTTGTTAACAAGATATTGTGGTTGATATGACGTTCAGGGCACTCGTGCGAAATACATAGGATTCCAGTTGGTTCGAAACGGGCATAGCTAGGGTTACCGATTTGTGATGGATTATTTATGGATTTATGACGGGTAATCACTGAATCTCGGAAACTTCATTAGTTCATCTAACAAATAAATATCTTTGTAAAAATTAAGTGCAGAAGTCGTATAAGTTATACAGAGACTTCAAGGGGGGAAAATAGAATTAGTACTTGAAAATGGGAATTGTGACCTACATGAAAGACTTCTGTTACCCAACGTTCAAATTCTAAGAACTAGAAGTGAACTACGAAAACTGTCAAACTTCGATACCCAACGAAATAAATTGAGCATATGGGTATTGCATTCTGTAGTTATCATCACATCATGATCCCTCTCCTTCTGAAAGTTTAGAATAAAAAAAAAAAAGGGTATATGAGAACATATCACCAACTGTCTAATTCACAGAAAGGTATCTAAAGACAAACAAGTTATCATGTGAATAAAAAGAGGAGACCAACTTGAGACTAAGGAAAGTGTATACTAGATGAATTTAGATCAGCCATAATAATCCAGTTCTAACATTCACTAAACCTCCCTAGCTGATCCAATGTGAAATTTCTAAACAAGGACAAACAAGTCAAAACTTTATCCAACAATGCGCAATACATTTTCAGCTTATTTGCCTTCAGACACTAAAATCAAGGTGGATAAAGTAGCATCCTTTTATGCATCTGAAATAGAAAAAAGAAGTACAGATGGCTCAGTCAAGACACTGCCTCAGGAAGCAGATTTGTACATAAAAGATTGCTTGCATCTTCAGAACACTAATCACACATCATCATTGCAATCTGATTAAACAAAAAATATCAGTAAACACCTTAGTTATTAATTCACCCTAGTACTAGGCCAAAAAGAAATGTAAATAACACAGTTTTAGTGAATTCCAGCAGCACAGCCAAACAAGACACATGTATTAACATTCCCATTAAGGAAACATTAAATAATAAAGCAACGAACTGAACTCTAGAGAAATGTTTGCCAACCATTTCAATACAGTATATTAGAAACTCAGGCCCTCACCGAGAAACAATGCCTACTTTTCTTTTATTCTTGTGAATTGTAATCGCGAACTTTAAACATGACAAATCAAATAGGATGCAAGTAATTATCTTCTAAACCACGATATAAAACTAAGAAAAATCTAGCATGACACCATAATGATATTCACGATCCCAACTTCACAAAAATTCTGAGAGCTGACAAATCTGCTCTATATAAAAAAAAATTGGGGATGAATATCTAGCAATTCTGCCTAATAAGGACTCCATGTCATCCCAATTTTGCTCTTGATCTTCAAATAGTCTTCTCCTTGCCTACAAAGAAAAGTAGTGTGTACGGCTTCACTAATAGATTTAGTTGCATGAGTGGGGAAAGCAGGGAATAAGTTTATCCATAAATATCCTAGATGCAGGATTAATAGTTCGACAAATACTAGATCAAGCATCAGACAGTTTTTCTTTTTTTTTTTTTTTTTCCCACGAAATCTCACAAGACCCTATCAATTTGAACTGGAGAATTAAAAAGAAACACTCACCCGAAAATCAAATTGAAGAAAGAACACAAGGAATGACACAGATGTTTAGCTACCTAATTCAAAAGTAAAATCCAACTGTCAGGCAATTAAAATGAGCACAGACAAGGTGACCCAAAGAGGAGAACCACATAACACAATACTCTTCCCCTCAAACATAAACTGCAAATATACTCTGATGTCTTTCTCATTCTCTTTCAAAAACTCAGCAATATCACAACTTCCAACCATATAGCATGAGAATTAATACAAAGAATTCTAACAAAAAGGGGAATTAACAATGTTTTCTAGGCCATTTGCAAAAGACCACAGTTTGTGATAGCACTAGAACAAAATATGCACATTGATAAAATGTCAGAAAAGAAATCTTCCAAAAAACAATGCCACTGAACCAAAGCCATTTTAATAAAATCAGTTGAACCTATTCATAATAACTAAAGAAGCAACTGAATATACCTTCAGAGAGCCAACCATAACTGCGGCGAGAGACAGAGAGCATGGAAGTCATCAGTGCCGATGCAGTGACAGTATGGTAAGGCAGCATGGATTCCACACAGAAGCTCAATTCCACAGGACACCTTCTCACGAAAGCACAAATTCAATCCATCACAAATTGAATAAACAACAAAATTAGAATTCAGCATGAATAATAATAAGCAATGCTCAAATACGACTCTGCAAGAAAAAGCTTCTAACACAGAACAATTGCATATTTAAATCAATCATAAACAAAATGCAAATTCAGCTAACACGAACTAAGCTCAAATCACCCGTAGTTCACCAAATCGTAGCTCACCTAAGCATGGATTGTGGCAGAGGTTTGTTTGAGCCAAGGCGGAACGGAGTACGAGCTGCATTAGCTTCCGTGCCGAGACGGAAAGCGGCGCGGCGAGCAGAGCATGACCGGAAAATCGACCTCGCCGTGGCGCCGGTAGCGGATGCCATGTCCTGTAACTAATAATCGTAAAACAATGTTTAGGGTTCCTTACTTCCTTAGTTCCTCACTCGCCGGCTCTGTTAAGGGTTCTACGAAGACGAAGCTACAACCCTGCATCAGATTTTTGGCGAGTAGCTGTTGCCATTTTTTTTTTGGGCTTTAAAAATTTCAATTATGTTTTTTCTCTCTCTAGTTTTGGGCTTAATCCGAATCATTGTCGGGTCGACCCGGAATCGTTTTGAAACCCGAGTGTGCGTGCGTGTGTGAGTGAGTTGAGTTACTATCGAGCAGCTTGTTCCCGAAACCTACTCTACGGAGCTCCCCCAAATTCGTCGCCAGTCGCCACCGTCGCCGTTGTTGTTCGTGAGTTTCGCCTTTTTCTTTCTTCAGTTTTCTCTCTCCCTGTAAACTTGCAAGATTCCATTATTTTTCTCTCGACATTTTGGAATTCTTTGAGGTTTCCCTCTGTCTTTGTTTCATTGCTCCCTTTTTTATTTGATGAATTTTCACCCCAGGTGTAGTAAAACAGTGCCGCTACTGAGTTTCGGAGGAACGCATGGCTTCGTTGTTTAAGGTACGGCATATTAATCTCTTTCGTTTGAGCTTTTTATTTATTTATTTTCTCCCTTTTAGGGTTCATGGACTAGGTGGTTTGGCAATTCTTTTATACGGTTTAAAAAAATTTGTAGCTTGTGTAAAATGTGCTTAATTTTGTTTATCTATTTGTTCATGGTGATTGTTGTAGGATCCAGCGAAGCTTTCAGCTTATCGAGATAGAAGATTTCCCGGAAATCAGGAGGAGTTTGAGCATGCTCTGCAGACATCAACAACGGTTTATGTTGGGAATATGTCATTTTACACCACAGAAGAGCAAGTTTATGAGCTGTTTTCCCGAGCTGGAGAAATCAAGAAGATCATCATGGGCTTAGATAAGAACTCGAAAACACCCTGCGGCTTCTGTTTCGTTCTGTAAGACTCAATTGCTACATTACATTTTCAGATTTATACAATGGCATCGTACTCTTGTGGACAAATTTTTAATCGACGGTCAGTTCTCGTAAGAAGATGCATGAATGTGGTGTAAATGTGATAATTACTATTTGGATCTGAGTAATTCGGAATAAATTCTGTTTCAGCAGTTCATTGTGAATGTGGTCTGTTACTTCCACTGATTCATTATGCATATTCAAGATTATTCATTATATAGTGTTTTCTTACCAGATATTACTCGCGTGAAGATACGGAGGATGCTTGCAAATATATAAGTGGGACAATACTTGATGATCGCCCCATTCGTGTTGATTTTGATTGGGGGTTCCAGGATGGCAGACAATGGGGCCGTGGTCGTAGTGGTGGCCAGGTTAACTGTTGTGCCTTTTGTTTTCTCTGAATATTTTTGTTCTGGCATTAAATTTAGTTGCTTTTTATCTTACATTTTGCATAATTTGTGCAGGTTCGTGATGAATACCGCACTGATTATGATCCTGATATCCTTTTAATTTTTAATTTCTCAAAATAATTGTCTACCAACTGTTGCATGCTAGTTTGTTACTCAATTAGGTGCTTGATTTTCTTCCTTACGGAGAAAGGAAAGTAATGCTATCATTTTAAATGCAGCTATACAAATGTGTCAGTTCTTAAAATTTGAGAGTATTATATAGCTACTATGTTCACTGTTGATTGGTAATTTGGGATGTGTAATAGGCAAATATAATTGAGTTTTGCTTTAGTGAGCAAGTGTGATTTCTTTCAGTGTGTTCACTGAGCATGTTTCCTAAAACTAATCGTGATTTATGAAAACTCTTGCGCCATTCATTGATCTACAATCTGGAAGTCACTGCATCATTGTTGAAGAATGACATACTCTTGTTTCTAATTGGTTTTTGTTTGTCCATTTAAGTGATTAGACCAGATACAAGTCATGATATGCTTCTCCTTTTAGTTTCCTTAATTTTATATACGTAGAGGTGGTTATGGGAAGTTGGTCCAGAAAGAGTTAGAAGTACAAAGGCAGCTCGTAGACTATGGCACTGGTTCTTTGGGTTCTTTCCCACCTGTTATTCCACATTCATGTAAGTGACTCCGTATTTTGCAAGGTCTTCATTTGCTAATAGTGGCTCTGACTCAATAATTTGCTAGTTTTGAAAATTGAAATCACTAAATATTTTGGTTCATGTGTTTTCCTTTTATATAAATTCAAAATTATGCTTCATTTGTAAGCTATGCGTATTGATAAATTCTGGACTAAAGTCACCAACTGACTGACTTAATGTGCTTACCTATAAAATTTCTAGATGGGATTAAAATTACGCCCCTCTGTAAATATTAAACACATGAGGCAGCTTCCAAATATATGCATTCATTTAGATTAGGGTTTGGGTTTTTAGGAGCAGTCTACGTCCTGCATTGTATTTGTATGCAGTGTAAACACACGTCATAAAGTGAAAGCCAATGATACCTACTGTGCTACATTATTTCTTTTTCTTATTGATTGAAGACTGCAGTTCACAATTTCCTATGTTAGTAGTTCACCTTTATTTTTGCAACAACTTTAGTTGGCAAAGTAAATCACAATGTAATGTAAATGCCATTATGGATGCTTAAGTTGGATCCGGAAATTGCTGCATCTTAGTATTTTGAATCTTAGGTATTTTTTCTCTTGCTCAATAATCATCTGTATTGGATTAGTTTGTTAGAATCCAAATATGCAATATTTTGTGTTTTAGTCATTCTGTCATTTTTTGTGAGTTTATATTCCTTGCAAATTAAGCTTTTGAGCAATTTTGCTCCTGCAGATGGTAGACATGGTGGAGGCCATGGCCATGGTCATGGTCACGGTCATGGTGGATCCCATCGGCATGGTAGAGGTAGTACCATCACATGACATTTTTTTTACCAGCAATTTCGGTTTTCCAGAGGCACTTGTAATTTTCCTGTTGCTAATTTGCCTTTGCATTTACCATAGACTACCATAGGAAGAGATACAGAGATGATGACCGGCACCATCCACACGAGTCCTCAAAGAGAACATCAGATCATGAATCTCGGAGAAACGCTGACCCTGATTCTAGACCGGTAAACTCTACTGATCTTAATTCCATTTTTCTAGACAGGGATGTATATTTTTCAATTCAGGGAATGGTTTTAATTTTATTCCTAATACTTGTGCTTTCAGTTTTGGACGTTGGCAGTTTCTCCATGTACTAGTTTTGGGCATGTTATGCTTTGATAGTTGTTTAGCAGTTCAATTTGTCTTAATCAATTACTTTGTCGTATTGTGGCAGGAAAAAAATCCACGATTTCGCGAGAGTGGTGATTCTGACGATGACGAGGAAGATGACCGAAAAAGACGGGCTTAATCAGAATTTAATAAATAGTGTACTAGTTTTACATTGAGAAATTTTTACAGACATTAAAAATGGAAGATTGTGTTGTATATCAAAGAAAATTGCAAAGACTGAATTGTTAACCGTCAAATTCTGGGTTGGATCTACTACTGGTGGGAGTGCCATGTTATGTATTATTTCTTATTGTGGTAAACTACAGATTATTTGGTAGCACATTTTACTTTGTAGCTAATTTATATTTACCAAGTTATTTTAGCCATAGCAACGAATCATACGAGTTGTATTTGTACTTGTACTTGTACATAGTGTGTGCAGTACTAAAATATAATCTTTGAACCAAATATCTTACCAGTTACCATCATGGTTTTCTTTGGATGCTCAACCGAAGCGTTAATCGTGAAATAAAAAGGATTGAAGACAAGATGGAAAAATGTTAAAGAGAAAGTGAATGTTCCAATCCATTGTACTACCGGCATCTCAAGGAGTAAAGGAAATATTGAGAGGACAGAAAAAAGCACACTTGAATTGCAAGTGCATTAGTGGAGTAAAGAAAATATTGAGAGGACAGAAAAAAGCACACTTGAACTGTAAGTGCATTAGTACGGTGCCTTTTTGACGAAAATGTAGCATACAAGCATTCATGATTGTTACTAATGATTACAGCAAGCGTGCATAATCCATGCTTCTGACCGATCCATTTTACGGGTATTTAGATATTCTGTCTCACCTCTAATAGTTGTGTCTACAAAGTTCCCAAATCATATATTACAAATAAATTTAAAGAAATAATCATGCCAACCAAAAGGAGGAGCATAGTTTAATTTTGGGACATTGAAAGAAGCACAAAGATATGCATCCTCTCCTAATGCCCTGTTGTTTTTGTTTACATCTTGAGAAGAACGATAAACATAACGAAGAAAAGCAAGAAATTTACTTCATATAATTGTTAACAGAATATTTGAACACAAAATGTAAAACTTTCCTTTTGGTGAACCACCAAAGAAAGATAGAATCTCACACTGCACAAAATGATAACACAAGACCACTGATGAAGCTAGAAAATAAAGCATCACAATTCTCACATAACTTAGTATCTTTGTTCTCCTCAATTCGTATGCATTCTGTTTCACTCACTCTCTAATTGTCTAAAAATATGATGGAAGAAAAAAAGGAAAGAAAACACTCATGGTGTATACCCTTGGCTTTCTTGCTGCTTCTCATACTCTTCCATGGTGTCAAACTCATTAGGGTACTGAGTTTTCTCATAGTATCCTTCATTCTCAGTGTTTCCTCTCACTGATTCATACTCATTGAGGTTATAATTCTGATTATTGTTGTTCTTCACAGGATAATAGTACTTGCCATTCTCCATGAACCTTGTGTCACTCATTCCTTCTCTCTTCACCTCATCATAGACATTGTTGCTGTTGTATTCATTGCCAGTGTTGTAGTTATTGGTATACCTTTCATTGTAGTTGTTGTTTTTGTATTCATTGCCATTGTTGTAGTTACTGGTGTACCTTTCGTTGTAGTTGTTGTTGGAGTAACTGTCCTCATGGTTCTTGTTGTTATAGCCATTGTTGAAACTACTCCTGAACTCTTCTTCATTGTTGTTGTTGTTGTTGGAGTAGCTGTCCTCATGGTTCATGTTGTTATAGCCATTGTTGGAACTGCTCCTGAACTCTTCTTCATTGTTGTAGCTGTTGCTGTTTCTGTAGACCTCATTGTTGCTGTTGAAGCTGCTGGGATTGTAGTTATACTTTCTGTTGCTGTTGTAGCTCTCACCAGTGAGATCTTCATCAAGAAGCTCATTTTCAAAGGTGGTTGTGGTTGCCATTGGAGTCTCCTTGTTGGGAGAAGAATGTTGGGTAGTAGAAGACTTAGTGCCATAAAGACCATAGCCATTCCCATTGTCAACAAATTCAGGCTCTGGTGCTGGTCCTGATTCTGGTGCTAGTGCTGGTGCTGTGATTGGTTCTGGTGTGGGTGCTGCTACAGGTTCTAGTGCTGGTGCTGGTGTTGGTGCTGATATGGGTGATTTAGCTTTAGGTTTCACAGGCAAATTTTGATGCTCTTTGACATTGTAGAGGGTTCTAAAATGGGTGAAGAGGCTAAAGACTTTGCCTTCTCTGGCTTGAATTTGAGGGGAGAGAACTAGGACAAAGAAGAAGAAGAAAGAAAGTTTGGATACTAAAGAAGCCATAGTAGTGTTGAACAGACAGTAAGAGATGACTGCTAAGAAAACTAAACTTGTTAAGGGTTATTTTATAGAGTCCTAAGGCATAAGACTTTGTTGGTTCCATAAAATCAGAGACCTTGTAATTATGCGTGGATTGTGGAACAAAAGGTGGGGGGTGGGGTGTGTGGGGTATGATTATAGTGACCATTTGGCTATCATGCATGTGCAAGGTTTTGGAATGTCACCATGGGAAACATTAGGATACATAGTCCAAAGAACCACACTCAACACTAGTCTTAGTCAAAAAGTGCAAGTATTTTTAATATGTAATTAAAGAATTTAGGAACATATTCTAATTCTAATTATAAAATAAATAGTACAATATTAAGTTTTCGCCAATGGAATAAAGAGTACTTTGTTTTCACTTTTTCCTTTTACAAAATTTGTTTAGTTATATTGCTAAGAATTAAGAAGTAAGAGCCCCCACCTTTGCTATGTGAATTTCAGAATTGACATTTCAAGGTCACTATGCTCATTTTCCTGAAGTGTGAACTAGGATGCTGTTAAGGTTGACACTATAAATCAATTGGTCACTGTGTTATTGTTTATGAATAAACTTTTTTTAACAAACTTGATTTGATTTGGTAGTTTAATAGGTTAAAATACTATTTTTCTGACAAATTAATTAGTATTGAGTTACAATTTCATTATAATAGTTTAGATCACACGGCTAATTTTGATGATTGTCAAAATTCATGCAAAGCACTACTCATAAAACATAATAGTTGTTGTCTAGTGTTTATTAAAATGGAAAAATAAAATAAAATAATTGATTCAAAGCAGGCTCCAATCAAGCAAACTTAGTTGCCAAGCCATCTTATAACCATTGATTCTGGAAGGCTTACATAATCAGTAATCACCTTCTTCAAGAGGGGACCAAAAAACATGCAAGTTAAAATAAAAAGACATTGTGCCTAAAACATAATCAATTTCATTGGCCCACGATGGTAAGAACCCATGTTTGTATTTTGAAAGGGAAATAACTATATTAGCTTAATGGCCGGTATGATTAGTTATTAGACTTGTTTTAGATTGAAGTGATGTTGAAGCATCGGTTTACTTTGGAATACTCTGGCGCCATCAGCGGAAACAATTCAAGTGAAGATGGTGGGAACATGCCATTTAGGATTGGTGGTTGCACCTTTTGACTTTTTATATTAAAGTCCCCTCCAGAAAATAAGGTGTGATTTTTGGAAGCATCATCTCATATTTTATTGGGTAAAATTCAAGTGACTCCCTTCAACAATACTCAAAGTATAACTTGTCCTTAGAGATGGTAAACACTAAAAAAGTTGTTAATGGCAGTCCACTCGTTCTGCTTAACAAGGAAAAAAAAAAGCCGAAAACAGAAAGAAAAAAGTGCTCATTATGTATTTTTATGTTCTAATAACGGGAAGTCGTCGAATTAGGTTGGCATGTTTGGAATTCCTTGTCTCTGTAACCCACCCATCACACACTCTATCGCTGGAGCTTTAAGACCAAGTGGCAGTGGCAGCCATGGTTTTGATAATACATC
The DNA here is from genome assembly GCA_036250425.1 of Stylosanthes scabra. Lineage (NCBI taxonomy): Eukaryota > Viridiplantae > Streptophyta > Magnoliopsida > Fabales > Fabaceae > Stylosanthes > Stylosanthes scabra. The sequence goes on from JASCZI010090817.1 coordinate 60,758, forward strand.
ACCAATAGCAGCATCTACGCTTTCCTTTAACTGTGAATTCATTAATTAAAAATAATAACAAGAAGCAGAAAACAAGTTAAAATCATTAAATTGATCATGCATGCACTCTTAACGTGGAGAGAAGAGAGTAAAGAAAATTCAATAGTCTGATTTAGTCAATAAAAAAAGTACTACTTATATTCTTATTAAAATAATCAAAGTCTAGAGTCTAGAGAAGAAAGTGAAGAAAATTTACCGGATTTAAATCAACTAGGGGCTTGGGCATGCCCTGCCGTGGGATACCCGCCACGGTGGTAGTTGGTGGAGATCCAAATCTCTGAATGTTTAATTGTGTTTCCATTATATTGGTGAGTGAAGCCAAAACGCACTCTAATTTTGAGTTGAAATATGGGACACCCAATTACATGATTTGTGTATGTGTGCTACATATGGTGAAATGTTATATAAAATTCTTAGGATCCAATGCAAGTTTGAAAGGAGAAGACAAGTAGAATGGTTCCAAATGTGGTCATGAATAGTTACCCATGTTGTCAGAGGTTGTGGAAAACATGGTGTTCTTGGTGGTACTGCCTTTTGCTGAACCTGTAATTAAACAACAATAATATTCACAATTTCCCAAATTTTAAGTTAATTTTTCAAACTTCAAAACACTATCCTAACCAAGTAATGATAATTAAAAGAGCAATTTTTTTTCAAACATGATTTTTTCTCAGCTTTATTATTAGATAAGGTTTGATATTAAACTCAACTGAATTTTGTTAAATAAAATAAAGAAAGGATTTTATTATATAAGCAAAAGAAGAGAAAGAGTTAATAACCCTTTGGAAGTGAGGGTGTGAAGGCCAAGGTGCAGGTGGCCATATGTTTTATAGTGGGATGACCCCATACATGTAAAGGTCTAAAATGTAGCGGCATTGGAGTTGGAGGAAAACCAATGGTGGGTGCAACCCGACCACTCTCATCTCTCTCTTTCCTCTGCCTCCTGCATTTGCTGCTTCACCACCTTTTCGAGCTAGTAAATGCTTCCTTCGTGATATTTCTGCATTATATAAATAAATAAATTTTTACAATTCCAGGTCACTTTAATTAATTATTTAAAAATAACAATATTGCATTATCTAATTTATATTGATATCCCAAAAGTAAATGTTGAATATATACCTGAAGGTGGCTAGCGATGTTATGGCGAGTTAGGGAGTCAATTGCCATAATTTCTAGAATCTTTGAAGGGACTGCTTTATCAACTCCAAGCTGCTCCACTGCCTCAACAAATCGCCTGTGCAATTCTGGATTCCAATCCACCTAATTTTATTTATTCCACACAACCCAAAACAAAGATCATCAAATTATTATTGTTATATACATATAGTGTTCAGCCATGAACCTTCAAATGTTCATGTTCCTTATCTTTATTAATTTCATCCTCACTCTTTTCACACAAAAAAAAAAAAATATATATATATAGATTAGAGTACATTAGAGTACACAAAAAAAAATTACACATCAAAAATTCACAAAACACCATAAAAATCAAACCAGCACCTGGAATGAATTTCTTAATAAATCTCATATCCAATAAATTCAAGTCAAATTAGTTGATATGAGTTGAAGAGAAAGCAAATTCTAAACTCATTTTACTTACCTTCTTAACCATTTTCTTGGTTTGTTGATGAGGATTCTTTGATTGGTATGATGATGAAGATGATCTGTTTCTTCCTTTGTGAAGACTTTCTTTATTATTATTATTATTTGGGGATGGATTCACTACCACAGATCCATCTCTTTTGTTCACTATCTCCTCCCCTCTACTCCACCCAGAATCTGAAGAAGCCGATTTATCACAATCACCACTACCACTATCATGATCATTATCTTGGAGTTTATTATTGCCATTTAAGACTATAGATGAATTGTCACCCCCACTGAATGAGAAGTCCAAGAAGATATCAGGATCCATTTCGAGATCTGGCAAGCCATCTCTGGAGTTATGCTTTCCAATAATTCAGGAAGGTCGCCCTCTTCAGATGCTCCAATAATGGATAAGGTCTCCATGTCTTCTCCTTGAATTTCATCATCTATGTTGCTCCTTAAAGGTAACACCCCAAGCATCAATCCTAACTAGTTTCTACAATATTTGGATTAGTCAAATTACATTTGCTTTCCCCAAGAGTAACTGCATAGAATGTGTTCAAGATTTCTCCTTCCAAGAAGATGGATAATAATAAATGAGATGTGAGCATGCAAACAAAACTCATTTCCCTGTACCACTAAATATTTGCACAAGTGAAAAGTCCCAAAGCTTCAATACCCTATGATAATAATTAAGTCATGACTTTTGATATAGAATGACAATTCAATATTCCAATTTAATCCATTTTAATGTAGTTTTATATTCTGTAATCCTATTCTTGTTTCTTCAACTTCCAATCTCTCTGCATTCACTAAAACACAATGGCAACAAAACACGCCATAGGAATCGATCTTGGCACCACCTATTCGTGTGTTGCTATCTGGGAGGAACAAAATTCTCGCGCGAAATCATTCACAACGATCAAGGCAACAGAACAACCCCTTCTTGTGTTGCTTTCACTGATTCACAAAGATTGGTGGGTGATGCTGCAAAAAATCAGGCATCAACCAACCCAACCAACACTGTCTTTGGTACTCTCTTTATCTTTATCTTCTTGTTTACCAATTTTTGGTTTTAGCACCAAAGCTTTACCATGCTACTTTTTTACAGATGCCAAGAGGTTGATTGGGAGGAAATATAGCGATCCTGTTATTGAGAATGATTTGAAGCTTTGGCCGTTTAAGGTTGTAGCTGGTGGTGAAGACAAGCCAAAGATTGTTGTTAACTATAAAGGCCAAGAAAAGCAACTTACTCCTGAAGAGATTTCATCTATGATCCTTACAAAAATGAAGGACATTGCAGGGGCCTTTCTGGAATCTTCTGTGACAGATGCTGTTATTACTGTCCCTGCTTATTTCAACGACTCTCAAAGGAAAGCCACAAAAGATGCCGGTACCATTGCCGGCCTAAATGTTATGAGGATCCTAAATGAACCTACTGCGAAGCGCAATGTGTTTGTCTTTGATCTCGGCCGTGGCACCTTTGACGTGTCACTCCTTACAATTAAGGGTGGCACGTACCAGGTTAAGGCCACCGCCGGTGACACTCATCTAGGAGGAGAGGATTTTGACAACAGAATGGTGAGTTATCTGGCCAGAGAGTTCAAAAGGAAGCACAAAGAAGATATCAGTGGGAACTCCAAAGCTTTAAGGAGGTTGAGAAATGAGTGTGAAAAAGCCAAACGAACACTCTCTTATAACAGTGAAGCAACCATTGACATAGATACTTTGTTTAATGGCATTGACTTCTCTAAAACGATTAATCGCGCCAAGTTTGAGAAACTCAATGATGACCTATTCGAGAAGTGTATGGAAACAGTTAAGAGGTGTCTTGACGATGCCAAAGTCGACAAGAACGATGTAAATGACATCGTTCTTGTCGGTGGCTCGTCAAGAATCCCCAAAGTGCAGAAGCTTCTGCAGGATTTCTTTTCCGGAAAGGAACTCTGCAAGAGCATCAACCCTGACGAGGCCGTTGCTTATGGTGCCGCCGTTCAGGCTTCTTTGTTAATTAACGGTGGTCATGTAAGGAATGATAGTAAAACTTTGAAAAACTTGGTCCTAATGGATGTTACTCCTCTTTCGCTAGGAACATCGATAAAAGGGGATCTCATGAGTGTTCTGATTCCTAGAAACACTCCAATTCCTGCAAAGAAGAATGGAACATACTTCACAGATTGTGATGACCAACCTACTGTTTGCGTTGATGTGTATGAAGGAGAGAGGGTAAGAGCAAGTGAGAACAACATGCTTGGAATGTTCTCTTTCGAAGTTCCTCCTGCGCCTCGTGGATTTCCAATCTATATATGTTTCGAGGTGAATGAAGATGGGATCCTGAATGTGACTGTGGAGGAGAAACTGACCGGAAAGAAACAAGAGATTGCTATAAGTAATGAGAGAGAAAGGTTGACAGCTGAGGAGGTTGCGAAAATGATTGAAGAAGCTGAGATGTTGAAGGAGGAAGATGAGAAGTACAAGGAGAGAGTTAAAGCTAAGAATGCTTTGGATGAATGCGTGTACAAAGTGAAGAAAGCTATCAAGGATGGGAAGTTTTTTTCTAAGGTTTCGGCATTTGATAAACAGAGGATTATGGGTTCTATTAGAGATGCCAGAGATTTGGTTAATGATAATGCGATGGAGCAAGGGGAAACGTATCAGTATGAGAAGTGTTTGATGGAGTTGCAGAGTGTTACTAATGAAATAATGAATAAAATTAACCCTGATGGTGAAGAAAGTGATAGTGATGAGGATTGATTATAGTTTCCTTGTTTGATATTTTTTGAGGATCAAGTTCTTATATATAAACACCACAGTGATACATATTTACTTTACTATGTTCGAGCACTGGTTTGCAATATATGCACCATGTAATGGAAGTTTTTTTCTAATGCTAAAGCCTAAATGATTACACAAGTATATGTATACCTGTTACCAAGTAATATTCGGGAAGAAATAGCAATTTGCTGAACAAAAGTAAAGATGATCGTTCAATTCATTTAATTAAGATGATGGAATTAATATTTCAATGACTGTAATTTGATGATAGAGTTGTACAGAGAGTTGTAATTCATAAGTCTAATTGTCTTCATACTACTTAAAAAAGTAATCCAATGATAAATATTTTTTTAAAATTATTAAAAATATAAAAAAAGAATTATGTAAAAATTAAGAGAATAATTAGTTTTATAAATTAGAACTCCAAATCATTTCTGTTGATCATAATTAGTTCATAGTCTACTGCTCTAGTTCAATGGAAATTTTTTTTCTCTAAATTTTAAACATGGCTAAATTACTCACTTAGCAAATACATGATTTTTCTACTCAACTCATTTTTTAAAAAAATTGTTTACTTCAATATTCATACCGAAATTAAATATAATTCATTAGAAAAAAAAGATAATAGGAATTTTTTTTTTCTTTTGGTTTCCCATAGACTTCTTTAAAAAAAAAATTAAAAAAAATTAAAAAAGGAAAGCGCACTACAATTGAAAAAACAAGGCACAACTTAGATTTTGGAGTACACTAGTTGTTGAAGCCTGAAGGAGTAAGCACATTTTTCTAAGCCTTGTTTAATTTTTTTTATTTTTTGGTATTGTAAGCCTTGTTTAATTTGTTTTGCAACCTTTTGATTACAAGATTTGGTGCAATCTTGAGATAGAAGTTTTCAAGTGGGAGAGACAGAAATAAAACCAAATGTTGTTGATATTTGGGGTTAGGTCTTTTTTTTGGTACAAGGGCTTTGAAGCCCAAACCCCGACCCAACCTATTTGGGGTTAGGTTGTCGTGGAGTGGGGTTTTGGTTCGGGTCGGGTGTTTGACCAGTCAAACGAGGTCCAATTTTAAATATAAATTGATTTCTGCTGTTTACAGACAATTTAAGTTAAATATTGAATTAAAAATAAAATGTTTTAATAAAGTGATGATTGAAGCAGTAATCCAATTTTATTGTTAACAAAAATTAAACATCAAAACCAGTGTTATATATTTTTTTATGGAAAAATATAAAGATCCAATGATTTGAGGATCAATGGTAACTAATTAAAATTCTAAAGTAAAAAATATGAAAAGGTTAAGATAAATATATAATTTTAGATTATCACTTTTTATATTTTTAAATGATCACTTTTATTATAGGGTAATGTTATTTAAACAAGTGGTTTTGACTAATCAAGTTCAACCAAATAATTTATTTTTATGCTAAATAGAATATTATTTCGGTGTTAAATAGTATAAAAAATTGCACATAAATAAAGTTTTATTTGACATCAAAATAATCTTCTATTTAGCATAAAAATAAATGACTTGGTTAGACTTGATTGATCAAAACCACTTATTCATATTGAATTATTATTTTCAATATTCACTTATTTATTCATCCCCATTAGTTACCAAAGTATTTTGATTTCTATTTCCTATATAGTTGTTTATTTTTTTTTATAAATACATATGATATTTAATTTTTTTTAATATGTTATGTGTGATCGTGTCTATTTACTCTATATTTTATATTTTAATATATATTTTATATTAATTTTAATTTACATCAAATAGATATTTTAACTTTTAATAGCTTTTTACCAATCTTTAAGCTAACACATAGGATTAATTTACCTGCATACATTTCTAAAATGAAGAAACATGATATATTCTAGCCCCAAAAAAAAAAATGATATGTTCTAAGTCCTTTCACGAGGAAGAATTTCTCCCCTTTCATGCGTATCTTAAATAGCATGAAAATTAATCACACTTTAGGATAACTGAAATGTTTTGTTTACTTTATATATATATATATATATATATATATATATATATAGTTTCATATCATGGAATATAAGTGATATACAAAACTCACTGCTAGTGTTTATATATGATAATCAACAGGGCACGGATGCACAGAATGAGTAGTGAATAGTGATGGTAAACAAGTAATTAGTGGTAGTCCACTCTTTCTGCTAAACAAGAAAAATAAGAAGTAGCTTAAAAGAAAAAAGCAGTGTTCATTATATTCTAATAATGAGAAGTCGTCGAATTAGGGTTTATCAAAAATCAAAGGAGCCACAAATAAGAGCCCTCTCCTTGAAAGATTATTAATAATTAAGCACAAGAGGGTGGGATTTTTGGAATTCCTTGTCTCTGTAACTCACCCATCACACACTCTACAGCCGGAGCTTTAAGCCCAAGTGGCAGTGGCAGCCATGGTTTTGATAATACATCACCAATTGCAGCATCTACGCTTTCCTTTGACTGTTAATTCATTAATTAATGTTATTAAACACAATAACAACAGGCCGAAACAATTTAAATAATTAAATTAATCATGCATGCAATTGAATTATTTAATTTTTGGGATTAATGACAAAGATAGAACATGGAAATCAAGTGTGTCCATGGAACGTGACGAATCCAACAAAACTGAAACGTTGTATTTATAGACAAAGACGAAATGGCGCGTGCATGTAAGGAAGACAGAAAGATAGAGATTTATACGGACATAAGAAGAAGAGGAGGAGTAGGAGGCATGGTACATTAAAGATATAACTAATGCAAACTTATTTAATCATAATAATAAGGTAATTATTATAATTCTTTTAGTTTTTATTTTTTTATGGTTAAGATGAATTTGATCATAAAGGGAAAAGAAGAGTTTATTATTATTATTATATTTTTATGAAGACTGTTTGATTCGGTTTCATTGAAATTTTAATATTATTCCTAACCATTAAAAAATTATGTCAAAATTAATGTTACACTTTTTTCTTACATCTTATTAAAATATATTATTTTTATTTTTCAAATAAAAAAAATTAACTTTAATTTTAATTAAAGTATTATAGCGACTGTAAGTAACTATAGACAAAATAACAGACTACCATACATGCGTTAGTGTTACTTTCTCTTACTTTGTTTTTATTAACTTAATCGAAGTCTAGAGTAGAGAGAAGAGAGTGATGAAAATTTACCGGATGGAAGTCAATTAAGGGCTTGGGTATGCCGTGATCTACTTTGTAGATGGCACGCGGTGGTGGTGGGATACCCGCCACGGTGGTAGTTGGTGGAGACCCAAATCTCTGCATATGTTTAATTGTTAATTGTATTTTCATTATTTTGGTGAGTGAAGCCAAATCACACACTAATTTTGAGTTGAAATACAATGACAAGAAATTATATGATTTGCGTATGTGTGCTATATGATGAAGTGTTATATAAAAAAGCTTAGAATCCAATGCAAGTTTGAAAGAAGAAGACAAGTAGAATGGTTCCAAATATGGTCATGAATAGTTACCCTTGTTGTCAGAGATTGTGGAAAACACGGTGTTCCTGGTGGTACTGCCTTCTGATGACCCTGTAATCAAACAACAATATTCACACCTCTTCACACACAAATTAAGTACATAGCACAATATCAATTATTAATCAAGAAAAGTCTTGTGTTATAATTATATTCACTGTTCAAACTTCAAAACACTACCCAACCTTAGCTTTCATATAGGACATGAAGATGATACTGAATAACCCTAACTAATAAATAATGACAAACTTAGAAAAGTTAATTCATTCTCAATTTTAAACAAAGGATTTATTATATAAATAACAATAATGATAGGTAACTAATAAAAATTCAGCATCATTAGAAATTTTGTTTTTAATAAAATACAAAATTAATTCATTATTGGCTGCTTTTTATTAGTTACCGATATTTTTCTTATAAGTAAAAGAGAGTTAATAACCGTACCCTTTGAGGGTGAGGGTGGTGCCAATAAGAAAGGTCTGAAGGCCAAGGTGTAGGCGGGGGTGGTTGATGAGGTTTAGGCGGCCACATGTGCATAGTGGGATGGCCCCATACATGTAAAGGTCTAAAATGGGGCGGCATTGGAGTTGGAGTTGGAGTTGGAGTTGGAGGAAAACCAATTGTTGGTGCAATCCAAGGGGCCACCTCTCTCTTCCCTCTACTTCCTCCACCATACATCTGCCTTCTTTGACTCCAACTCGCTGCTTCAGCCTCTCGAGCTAGTATGTGCTTCCTATGTGATCGATATTTCTGTAAGTGGCTAGCGATGTTATGGCGGGTGAGACAGTCAATTCCCATGATTTCTAGAATCCTTGAAGGCACTGCTTTATCAACTCCTAGCTGCTCCACTGCCTGAACAAATCGTCTGTGCAATTCTGGAGTCCAATCCACCTAAAAACAAGAGTTAAATTTAAATTTTCTATGACACCCGCTATGTTTTATGTTTCTAAATCTATCATTGCTCTCTCCCTTCAACTTATTATATATGCTATCGATGAGTACCTTAGCTTCAATTCACACATTCCGGGAAACATAATACTCATTATTTGATATAGAGACAGAATCTTTAAAAATTCATTATCATCATCAACTTCACCCAAACCTAATTTCTTATAAATCACTTAAACATCTCATATATATCCCAATTAGTTGAATTGAGTTCAAGAGAAAGTGAATTATAAACTTATTAATATTGTACATACCTTCTTAACCTTTTTCTTGGTTTGATTAGGATTCTTTAATTGACAAGATGATGATTTTCTTCCTTTATCACCTTCTTTACTATTGTTATTATCAGGGGATGGATTCACTACCACGGACCCATCTCTTTTGCTTACAATCTCCTCCCCTCCTCGACTACTTGACCCGGAATCTGAAGAAGCTGATTTACCACAGCCACCACTACCACCACCGTCATAATCATCATCATGGAATTTATTGTTACCATTCAAGACTATCGATGAATTCTCACAGCCGCCGAGTGATGAGAAGTCAGCAAAGATGTCAGGATCCATCTCAAGATCCGGCAAGACATCACCGGCAAAGAGATCATCGAAGTTGATGCTTTCCAACAAGTTGCCGTCGGATAATTCAGCAAAGTCATCTTCAACCGCTCCAATAATGGACAAGGTCTCCATATCTTCTCCTTGGATTTCATCATCTCTGGTACTCCTCAAAGGTGACACTGCAAGCATCAATCCTACCTAGCTAGGTTCCCTGGCCTCTCCCCAACTATGCACAAATAGTCTTATTAAATTGTGATAATGAGCAACACCAAGCTAAGGAGTGCTGCTAGCTAGTGCATGAAATAAAACTACTAAGTGATGATGATGAGCAGTATAAATCAAAGGTAGCTTTTGGTATTTAATTATTTGAGGAGTTGCAGAAGAAAGCCTTATTAGGTTGGATCTGTGTGAACCACAAGTTGTTATGAGAGAAATGGAACAAAGTGATTTTATATATGTTTTTGTTTGGGCGTGTGGCGTGCTACAGCAGCTACATGCAACTTGCAATGCATACAGCTCTGAGTCTGCAAACACCCTACATATATATTCTGCAAATTCAAATCAAGTATAATATTTGAAGTTATAGAACAAGTAGGTTTTACTGTTGGAATTGATAGGTGTTTAAAGAAACTAAATAAGTCTATAGGAAAAGAAAAATAAAAAATAAAAAAATCATAGAAAAACTAAGATATTAGAGTATATACTTTTTTAAAAAATTACACTATTACACCACTGTTATATTATAAGTCTGTTGTCTCACTTTTTCAGCACTTATATATAGTATTCGTTTTTTAGAAATCTATAAATTCATCATAAATATAGAAATTCTACGTCATTTTCTTTTTTTTTTTTTTTTTTGAAGAAGTTTATTAGAAAACAAAAATTTGTAAACAGGAAAACAAAATATAAGTAATTTTTATTAGATCAATAAATTATTGGACAAATTTAGTCAGCACACTTGATTATTAAAAAATTTGTGTATGTGTATGACGGACTAGCTTTTGTACTTATGACTATGCATGTTATTTTGGTTCGTATATGTCTTTTTCAAATCTTTGTAAGATTTTTAAAATTTGAATGTGCCCATGGAGTTTTAGCGATTTAATGAACGGAACTACAAATTTGTAAATTTTAATGGAAATGGATACATACTAAATAAATGAGTAGGAGAAGTGGTGGCCTCAGCTGAAGCCTGAAGGTGTTTCTCTCACTCTGTACCTTGCATATATATAATTATGAGAACTTCTATAAATGATATTGGTATAGATTTTATTAGTATAAGATGTGTGGGCTCGTATATGTATTTTATTTTAATTTTTAAAAAATATAAAATATAAAATTTATATTATAAAAATATTTTTTATATCTGTACCAACGAAATGTAAAACTAATAACAGGTACTGTGAAAAATGAAAGCTATGCATCATGCATGCCTGTTCGTTGTTGATGTTGGTTGATGAATTGACCTCTGTACTTATGTTCGCCTTTAACAGATAATGCATATCTTCTTTCAATTTCACCTTAATCACATAAATATAAATCTCATTATTAATTAGAAAAATTGCTTTGATATAGCCCCATATAAATGAATACTACAGATAGAATAAATGACTTAATTTGTTTTTGGAATACAGAAGAATGTTTATTTACATAATTAATAAGTCAAATAATAAATGACATAAAACAAATGACTTGAGTTGTCCTTAAAATACACAAAAATCTTCTGATAAATAACCCATGTTACAAATAAATAGAATTATACGAGTCACCAAAAACAAAAAAATTATACTACTGGATTAACTACTCATCATATTATGAACATATATAAAACGTCAACATCTAAATATACATCTATGGCTGGTGTGTAATTAATGGAATTGGAATTTAATCTAGGCAATGGGTCTTTCAGGTCAAACTCAAACCATGTGGGTGGAGGGACCATACTGATAAGGGGAGCCATTTATTTTTAATTCTTCAACTTAACTGACATACTTCAATTTGTTAGTACTACCAAAAAAGACACAACTGTCTTTACTACTGATGGTCCTAATGATAATGAACTTGGATATAAATATTTTGAATTATTCATGAATAAAAAATTTGTCCTTAAATTAGCAATAATTATGATATAGTAGCTGGTGCTTACAATTACATACGTTGTTGTAAACGGGAATCTATGTTTTTCTTTCTCTTATATATAATGAATGGGTGTGATTCTCAAAGAGCGGCCCCACTATTTTCTCACCCACTAAAACAATCCAAAACGTTGGCATTGACATGCATAGACCCACCCTTAATAATTCAGCTCCGATTCCAAAAGCTATATTGTAGCATGATAGCTTCACTTGAAATTATCAAGTCAAAACTATTAGAATTATAATTTAGTCAAAAGCTTTTCAAGGTATTTAATAAAAAAATTAATTTACATATACATGTTTGTATATATTATTTATAATATAAAAATATTAATATAAAAATTTTATTTTTTTTATTATTAATATTTATATTTTTTCGTATTATAAATAATGTATACGATAATACATATAGTATTATTATTAATAAAAATTCAGCTAACAATTTAAATTTAATATTTTATTTTTTTTATATTTCGAATTTTTATTTTTTTTAAAAAAACATAAAATTAATTTATTGTTGACTTTTTTTTTAGTTACTTATATTTTTTTAGTCAAATATATTAAATTATTTAATGAATTTTAACTAACAACTTTTCCCTTTGTTTAGGAAATTTATTATTAAAGCCATCACTTATGACTTATGAGCCTCAGTTTTACCCTGCTCAACTTTATTATGAATTTTACCACAGAACGAAATAATTAAAGGTAGATTCAAATATCAAGAAATACATTACACGGATGAAATTGATATGTATTAATGTATGTATATCAGTATATGATATGAGGAGCTAAGCTAGTAACAATAACAATTATTTGAAAACGATAGATGGAAGGAGCGCGGCATATTGGATCTATATTATTCCATATATAATAAGTGGGTGACTTGGGAATTGATGAATTTGGAAATTGATATTTTAAGACCTGGCCCTGAAGCATCAAGATATATATGTGGAGATGAGCATTTTGTCTTCGGTGAGTGTAAGTATTCTGAGCAAGTTTTGTGGTGGCAAGTATTTTGTTTGCACTTTAGATCCGTATATAGCAGACTTGTTTGTATGCAAATAATCTACATATACACATAATATATATCCGTATAAATCTCGAGTGTGCCAAGAACAAGGACACAGTTGGCGCCATCACCGTTTACCGTTTATGTATATAGCCAAATCTTCTCCTTCATTTTCTGTGGCCCACAATCATGAGACGGGTCACAATTTTCCAGGGATTATTATGCCCTCTCCATCGCTGATCATCATTCACAGCAAACTATATACTTTAATTTATATATAAACATACCAACTATATATATAGCCTAACTATCATGATTTCCATATATTATTAGGGTGTTTTGTTAATAACAAAATTTTCAAATAAATTGTCGCGATCAATTAACTCTCTGGAGAGACAATGATACGAAACTATTTCGTAAATATTTTGTATAGTATGATTTACTTTGATAAGCTCAAAGAGAAAAGACATTAGATGATTTAGACCTTAGGGCCACATACAGTTTCCTTGCTGGTTAGGGCTCTCCACTTTTGATTTTTTTTTTTAATTTCTCTTTTAAATATATTTGTTTCTTGTCCTGATTAAACGATGTGCAGATACTATTATGAATAACTTGGCCTAGTAATAATAGGAAAATAGTGGTGATCAATTTATTATTTTTTTTAGTTATAATAACCAACTAAAATATATCCTTTTCAATAAATTTTCATTCCATTTTTTTAACATTTGTCTATATATGATTTTGACATTTTGTTGATGGATTGTTTATGAACTGATTTTTTTCCCCTTACATACCCCTTGATCAAGACAACCCAAAAATTAATTTGCGGTAAATTTGAATTTCATTTCACGGTTTGTTATTGACTATTGATATATAAGTAAGCTAACCAGCCCAAATCAAGTTTGCCATCAATTGAATGTTTTTTTTGTTTTTGGTCTGGCCATCAATTGAATGTTTGATTTGAAATTCATCGTTTAAATGGACTATTGAGCTAATTATTGTACCAACATCAGAATTCAGAACCACATGCCAACCCAGAAGCCCACTTTTCCTCACCCAAGCACACACCCTTGTATAGCTTTCTTTGGGTTTTCTTGGACTTGCTTTCTTTGGGTCAGGACTTAGGAGTAGTAACTAGTAACTAATGTGGGCTCAGCCCATGGTTTACTTGTTGGAAACTGAAAATCAACGTGGGCTCGGACCATAATTCACTTGATGGAAATTAAAAAATCAACGTGCTTACTTTGGTGGAACTAAACTATTAGGCTGACTCAAAAACCAAAGAAATTGAAATTTGACTAAACAAATATGAAACAAAGTATACATAAAAAAAATGGAAACAAAGTACAAGTAACAAACCAACGCTGAGTGGTGATAGTTTAGCGTAAGATTTTGTTATTATTAAGGTTACTGCCTTATTGATAAAATTTAAGTGTATACATTTATTGTGTATTGAAAAATTTAAAAGATTATACTAATAATTACTATACCAATTGACCATTGTCTTATTCTAAACGTTTTAACTTTTAGTATTTTAGCATATATGGTAAGTATATATAATGATATTAATTATTAGAAAAATTCTACCATGAAGATAATTAAGTGTCTTTTGATAAGGATATTATCATATTTAAAAGTTTTTCTTTCCTCATAATGTTTACATTAATTATACATCAGATTTTAATAGCACAAATCAGATTTAATGTCCTCATTAAAAGACACTGTCTTCACCAAAGACCTTCTATAATTATTAATGCGGTAGTATTTAAGACAAATACAACCATTCCTCATTGTAACTTGTAAGTAGGGCTGTCAAAATGGGTCAAATCCGTCGGGTCAGCCCGTTTATCCGTTTAAATGGGCGGACTTTTGTCTCTGAGCCCGGACCGTCGAAAATCCAAGTTTAAATGGGCTAGCACGTTTAACCCGGAAAAATTCGGTCTCAAACAGGCTAAAGGGGCCAGCCCGTTTATTTAATTTATTTTTTATTTTTTCAAAAAATAGCATTTTTTATTATATTTTCTCGTATTCGACTCAAAAATCCGATTTATCAACTAAAAAACTTTGTTTTTTTAAAAAAAATTTTGGTTAAAAAAGGAATTTTTTTTTCAAAAGTAATTTTTTAATTAAAAATTAAAATTTTTATTTATTTTTTTTAAAAAATAAATAATAATTAATTAAACGGGCCAATCCGTTTATTCGTCAGGCTGGCTATAAATGGGTCGAGCTAGAAAAATTCTAACCCGTATAAAACCGAACTTAAATGAGCTAGCCCATTTATTCGTGGGCTAAATGGATCGGGCCTAAGTGGACCAGACCCGCCCGTTTAACAGCCCTACTTGTAAGAGACATGGCCAAACGAGGAATTATAAATAAATGATTTTATTAAGGAAACGCGTGAATGTGAATGAATCTACAAAACTCATTAAGAATGAAGCCAGTCAACTACTTCAGCAGACGGTGGCCAACAAACAATGAGTTCCATGAAGAGAAACATAGAACGAAACTTCGCTGCGAATTACCGATGTTAACCTTCACCAACTATACTATGTATCAAAGTTATTATTATTAAGCTCGTCATTTTCGAGAACACTAATAAGTTGAAGATATATATCAACTTAAGGGAGTGGAGTAATCAAACATGATTTTGAGAATAGGTTCAAAGTGTAAAATTATTAGGATTTTGAGAATTATTTTATCCATATATATAAAATGGACTTCCATCATATATTCATATATACCCTATCAAATTGAAAAGAATGGAATATAAAATTATTAATAGAATTGGAAGGAATTATTTATTCTATTAAAAGGATAATATAAAAATCAATAAATAAAGAGACAAAAAAGAAAGAGAGAAATATAATTGATACATACAAAATAATGTAACGAATTAGAACTATTATTATTTTTATTATTGAAATCAGAACTACTTTTAAGTAGAACAATTTTTATGCTTTTATCAAAATTTTAATTAGTAGTAATAATTAGGAGTTATAATTTATTCTCTTAATTATCCTCTTAATACTTAAATAAATAAAATATTGAATATATATATTTTCTTTAAACTAAAAAAGATAACAATTTAAATTTTTTATTTAGAAGATAAATTAGCTAGCATTAACAATTATTATTATTATTATTATTATTATTATTTTGGGTCGAATAAATTTAATATTTTGAATTAAATTAGATTAGATATGATATGAATATAGGCAGTCAATAAGATAAGATATATAAGATTTGGGAATAAGGGCATTTCAGTCATGTTATGCAGACGCCAATTGAGTCGTTATTAAAGTCGATTTATAGGCGATGGTCCGCGTCATGGTAGTGCTTATTATCATACCTATTATTTGAACAAATCAACCCATATTATTGCTTCACCAAAGAATTCAACACAACACGCTTTGTCCCTTACCCTTATATAAAGTCAATTTCCACTCCTCTCACTCTTCTTCAGAATCATAAAATAATCCAATTAAGATGGGAGATTATGATAAAGATGGATGCGAATGCAGGCCACTGGGTTTCTTGATCGGATTACCCTTTGCTCTATTGGCCTTGATTTTTTCTGTTCTTGGTGCCATTATCTGGGTTCTTGGGTATGTATATATATATATATATATATATATATATATATATATATATATATATATATATATATATATATATATATA
>JASCZI010090818.1:0-11759 GCA_036250425.1 Stylosanthes scabra
CTTCCGGGCAACGACCTAGCTTTAGCGCAATAACGTTTTTGATCCATGTCATGAAGATTCGACTAAGTTTTTACGTTGGTTGTCGAAGGCCTAACACAACCCTCCTTCTTTATCCGGGCTTGGGACCGGCTATGTACCGCAGTAACATAGGCGGAGTTGAAGAATACAAAACCAATTTGGAAAAAAAATCTCACTCTAACATTTCTAATACAAAGCTAATTTTCCTGTTTTATTATCTGTATTTATAATAAATTCAGTGAGGAATTTAAAATTCTAAAATTTTGAAATGTTGGGCGGGAAAGTTAGGCGGAAGTGGTTGGTGAAATTATTATTGTTAAAAAGATGTAATGGCTAGCACAAAAGTCAAAAGGGTTGGTGAGAACAACCCTGGGATATCGTATGCATTTTTGCCAACTGGATTTCCTTCTATTCATGGTATGGTATAGGATTATTTCATTGAGTAGAAAATTTATTTCTTTGAAATCTGGAAATTTAATTTCGTGCCAATCTTGTAGTCGGGACTCCTAAAGGCCCCCATCCCCGTAATTTGTTTAATGAAATATGGTGTTGGTCACTCTCCAACAGCCATTGCTTCAAAGGCACAATCCCTTAATGGTTTAATTTGGCCTCTGAATTGTGTTGGCTGAGCTGGGTTGGGATTTTTCTAGTTTGTTGCTAAAGTAAGCAACTCTGCTACCTGTATTATTGAAAGCAAGTCCAGCCAATGGTGGATTGACTAGTGTCTTGGATTGCTTTATTTTGACATATCTAAGCTTCACACTAACATTGTGCTGCATGTTTGTTTTATTAGGTACAACATAAAAGTGAGATAAGAGGCAAGTGTGTGTGGAAGTAGCGGAATAAAGTTGATGCTTGATCACCAATGGCGAAGAAAGCTTTGCGCTTTCTTCCCCATAGAACTTTCTCCAATACATGTACACCTGAAATTCCCAGTCTTTACTCTTTTCTTCAACCTTCAGTCTTTTCCATAAAAAACAACCAAACCACTTCCCTACAAGAACAGTCCATTAACCTGCCAACTTCACCACCACAGTCCCTAAGCCCGGACCAGGTTGCTACCCTCCAAACCACCCTACAAAAGTCCATCATTACCAATGACACTGATGAGGCTTGGAAGACCTTCAAGTCACTCACTAACCATCATGCCTTCCCTAGCAAGCCCGTCACTAATTCCCTTATCACCAACCTGTCCTCCCATGGGGATAACCTTAACCTCAAGAGGGCTTTTGCCTCTGTTGTCTTTGTCATGGAGAGGAAACCCACGGTTTTGGACCCTCAAACTGTTCATTCCATGCTTTGTTCAATGAAGGGTGCCAAAACTGTGATGCCTGCTTTTGCCCTTGTGAAGTGCATGTTCAAGAACAGGTTCTTTGTCCCATTCAATGTGTGGGGGAGTGTCCTTGTTGAGATCAGCAGGGAAAGCAGTAGCCTTGTTGCTTTCTTGAGAGTCTTTGAGGAGAATTGTAGGATTGCCTTGGATGAGAAGCTGGAGTTCATGAAGCCTGATGTCACTGCTTGCAATGCAGCTCTGGAAGCTTGCTGCTGTGAGCTTGAGTCAGTAAGTGATGCTGAACGTGTTGTCGGGACAATGTCAGATTTGGGTGTTATACCTGATGAATTCAGTTTTGGATTTCTTGGTTATTTGTATGCATTGAAGGGATCAAATGGAAGGATAGATGAGTTGGAGGTTTTGATGAGAAGGTTTGGTTTCTTGCCCAAGAAGTGGTTTTATTCTAATTTGATTAGTGGGTATCTTAAGTCGAGCAATTTAGCTTCTGTTGAGTCAACTATTCTTAGTAGTTTGAATGATACAGATGGTAAAGAATGGAATTTTGGTGAGGAAACATTCTGTGCTGTGGTTAAGGGGTATCTTCAGAAGGGAAATATTAAAGGATTAGCTAATTTAATTATTGAATCTCAGAAGTTGGAGCCTTCAGATGTTGTAGTTGATAATTCTATAGGTTATGGTATTATTAGTGCTTGTGTTAGTATTGGACTATCTGACAAAGCGCACAGCATTCTTGATGAAATGAATGCTCTGGGTGGCTCTGTAGGTCTTGGGGTTTATGTGCCGATCTTGAAGGCTTACTGCAAAGAAAATCGAACTGCTGAGGCTACTCAAATGGTGATGGACATTAGTGGTTCAGGTCTTAAGTTGGATGTTGGAACCTATGATTCTCTCATAGAAGCATCCATATCTACCCAAGATTATCAATCAGCCTTTTCGCTGTTTAGGGACATGAGAGAGTCAAGGGCTCCTGACTTGAAAGGGAGTTACTTAACTATCATGACGTGTTTGATGGAGCATCATCGCCCTGAGTTGATGGCAGCTTTCTTAGATGAGGTGGTTGAGGATCCTCGGATCGAAGTAAGTACGCATGACTGGAACTCCATCATTCATGCTTTCTGCAAAGCTGGTAGACTAGAAGATGCAAGAAGGACTTTTAGAAGAATGATATTCTTGCAATTTGAGCCAAATGAGCAGACATACCTGTCACTGATTAATGCGTATGTCTTGGCAGAGAAATATTTCAATGTGCTGATGTTGTGGAATGAGGTTAAGCAAAAGCTATCAGTGGACACGCAGAAGGGGATCAAATTTAACCACGACCTTGTTGATGCATTCCTGTATGCTATGGTCAAAGGAGGTTTCTTTGATGCAGTTATGCAGGTGGTCGAGAAGTCAAATGAGATGAAGATATTTGTTGATAAGTGGAGATACAAGCAAGCATTCATGGAGACCCACAAAAAGCTCAAAATTGCAAAGCTAAGAAAGAGAAATTTCAGAAAAATGGAAGCACTTGTTGCTTTCAAGAATTGGGCTGGCTTAAATTCATGAACTTCAAATGTTGGCAGCTTCTTTCCCTGGCATTTACCTTCTCATCTGGAAAAGCCAAACTCAAACTGATTGTCGAGGATGGATTCGAGTTTTCAAAGGTGTGAGTCTTGATTTCAAAAAATGGCTTGGTGGTTCTGCTCAGCGAGGTTATGTTCTCTTTTTGCCTTTTTAAGTTATACAAAACAAATTGATTAACCTTCATTAATAAGTTTAGCGTTAAGTACCCTTTGAAAATCAAAATCGTCCCCAAGGTATTTTTGTTCTCAAATTCGTACCTAAGGTTCATAAAAATCTTAAAATCATCGTTTTGTCCACAAGACATATTTCTGGGACCATTTTTCCCTTTTAAAATATGCCTTGTAGACAAAGAACGATTCTAAAAATTTTATGAACCATGGGGATGAATTTAAGAATAAAAAACCTTAGGGACAATTTTTATTTTACCAACAATTTTAGGGACCAAAAGAGTACTTAACCCCGTAAGAGTTTATGTTATATTTTGGGTTAAATGCTAGTGTGTTTTGGCTGCTATTATCAAACTAATCTGGAAAGCTGTTCTCATAGCTATGTTGCTTGATTGCTTGAATTCTCTGAATCAATGGACTGCTTATTTGTATGTGGTTTAGTTATTCCTTAATAATAATGTTCTTGTACGATGACCTTTGTTGCTAACTATTTATGGAAAACGCATGTTATATACTGCCTTATGTAGTGGATGGACTAGAGATCAATGATATCCTAATCCTGTGTCAACGTTAAATTTTTTTCTACTTATGTTGCCGGCAAAATAATGAGTTTCTGAAATGCTGATGTTGCAAATATAAAGTGAGTAAAGCTGTAACCTGTTGGTTGCTAAATAGCTGTTAACTTTCTCATAGCTGGCATTGTTAGTTTTTAACTTGAAAATTAGGAGGATAAATCATTATTCATTCCTTTTATTTTACCTGTGGGGGCATGTTCTGTCTTAGATTTATTGATTTGTCCTCCTAATAGATCCTCCTAAACATCTTTCCAACTACTAAATTGAGGAAGAATTGATTTTTTCTTCTCTCCAAAATTTAAGATTCCAAGACATTGGAAAGTATGTACTTTTTATTCTGTTTAGTATTTAGGAAAATGTTTAGGATATTATATTTACTAAACTTCATTGTGTTAGTATGAAGATGGGATTCTCTGAAGGTGCATGAGCCCATGGAAACAGAGATGTTCATCTAGATCTTGAGACATGCTCTATTCTGATTTATGTTATGAGAAGAGTTTGCCATATTGCAGAAGGTATGAAGGATCACCGAGTTGAGATTCTGACCGGTGATGATGGTATCATAATTCCCAAAGTCCTAATTAA
The DNA here is from genome assembly GCA_036250425.1 of Stylosanthes scabra. Lineage (NCBI taxonomy): Eukaryota > Viridiplantae > Streptophyta > Magnoliopsida > Fabales > Fabaceae > Stylosanthes > Stylosanthes scabra. Next base: position 4,206 of record JASCZI010090818.1, read on the forward strand.
AAAGGAGAAGAAAAGGGTCTCTTCCATGGTTGCATGAAAATCCAATCTGGTTGAAGCTAAAAATCCCATCTTCACGTTTCTTTCATGTATTGAGTATATTATGGAGAGTAAATGATAGCATTACTCGACAAATATAATGTACCAGTTACTAGTCACTTCCCTCCGATTGGAGTATATAATTGATTAATTGTACCCTGCACATTTTTTTTTTTGGACATGTGTTGGCTACAACCAACTTATACACGCACAACTCACACACCCATTCTTTTTTCCTTTTAAGCTCACCGGGGAATCGATCCCCTGATCCTCATCATGCAGCTTCTTAGTGGGAGTTATACTCACCACCTGGGCCACTGCCTGGCTACATTGTACCCTGCACTTAAAGTTATAATTTGCTCTCTTGCTTTTTTTTTTTTTTTCCGTTGAGCCCATCAGTGGTGAATTTCATTATTCCAAGATCACGTATCCCATAAATATGATCCATGAGTTCAATGATGGATGAGAAGATTAAAGACACTCCATTGTTAATACCCCAAAAAAAAAAAGACTCCATTGAAAACAATTGCAAAAATAACGAAAAAGAAGTAGAAAAAAAAAGCTTGGTGTTGTTTTTAGTTTTAAAGTGTGTCTTTGCTGATCCATCCAATCCATAATTTAAACCGTTTAGAGAGAGTATGATTGAGAGTGTTATGGCATCTTTGTTCCAAAAATCCAGATATTCCTCTTCCAAAGCATTATTCTAGCAACTCTATCTATATCCATCAACATGTTATTAACATTTATTAACATTCTTCAATCTTCAGTTGCTTCACGTTACCATTTTCTATAATTTAATCTGCTACTTTGTTTTGTCCTTTGTAAAATTTGGGGCTATTTTTGGGCAAACGAATCAAACACAGTAGCATAAGTTAAAAACTTCAAAACTGCAACATAATGAATATAGACAATTCCCAGTGAACCTGCTTCATCAGAAATCCCACTGAAACAGAAAAAAAAATCCTGAAATGGCAGAATCCAATTCCAAGCGTGCCTTTTTGTTTTATGCACTTCTTATACTGATTTGTTGTTCAGTGCTGCAAAGTGTGTGGTCACATGAAGATCAACACCCTCTGTCAAAAGTGGCTGTTCATAAGGCAACAATATCTCTCCTTGCACTTGCTCGCATCAAAGCATCTCCATCACTTCTTGGATTACAAGTAAGATATTCTACATTTTTTCTGTTTTCTTTGGGTAATAAAACTTTTTAGTTCATCACTTCGTTGCTCTCTCTGTCAGCACTCACCACACTATCTTCATGCTTCTTTCTTTTTTTAAAGAGTAGCTCGACTTGCAATTTAAGAAATTAAAACAAAATACTCAAACAAAAGTATTCAACTACAAATAAAATTTGCTCAACTTAAGTACTGTCCTTGCTAGGTTAAAACTCTTTTAGCAATTAGGTTCCGCTACAGAAGCAGAATCAGTTAACTTCCTCACCTACAATCTAGAAAGTGGAAAAGACACCATCTTTCATTTGGATGTTGGAAACTGTGCATCGAAATTAAAGTATTAAGATCATGTTTTTGCTTTATTCTTTTGTAGGGGCAAACAGCAGAATGGGTAACGGTAGAGTACAGTTCTCCAATTCCATCAACTGATGATTGGATTGGAGTATTCTCCCCCGCGAATTTTAGGTGAAATCCAAATGGCAGCATATTTAGAAAATTGGATCCGCAGTATGTTATTATTTTTTCCCCCTCTAATTAACTTCTTTGATGTTTAATAACTGTTTTGTGAAACTTTAGTGATTCCACATGTCAATCTGAAAATCCCAGAGTTTTTCCACCACTACTGTGTTCTGCACCCATTAAGGTACATTCATGCAGATGTAAGTATCCAAAATAGAATTAATCTACGTGTACCACTGTACACTCCGTACACCCCATTTATAACACGGAAAGATGTAAACATCAACACAGAAAAAATAAAATTTATGTGGTGATGTTTATATTTTTCCCTGTCGTAAATGAGGTATACGGAGGTGTATAGTGGTACATGTAGCATTACCGGTGCCGCCGTATGATATTCTTGTAAGACTTTTCCTGAATAATTTCTTTCAAGTTTCAACTGCCTTTATTGAAAGCCAGGGAATGTAATGAAAGGAAATATGTGTTTTCTCGAAGAATGAGTTTAATTTTGATAGCATAAAAACGTTTTACCCAGTCATCCACCCATCCGTTCTTTGGATAACTATTCATGCGGTCAATGTAACTGCTCTAGCAGTATATCAAATTCTTAGAAATATATATATATGTGTGTTGTGTGTATTTTTCGGTATTAAATATGCTTCTGTTTTTCGTTCCTCCTCTGTGAAGTTCCAATATGCAAGTTACTCAAATCCCCATTACAAAGAAACTGGAAAAGGGGTTCTGAAGCTTCAGCTTATTAATCAGAGATCAGATTTCTCATTTGCACTTTTCTCTGGTGGCTTGTCAAATGTAAGTTCATCTTTACTCTTTAGTATGAATTTGCATTTTTGTGGGCAAACAATATTGAGCTTCATAAGGACATGGTTATGATTCTGGTTTGGCTTCATTCATTGTTTATATAAAAAGTTAAATTGCTTTATATAAAAATGATGCATCTAAAATCTGGTTTTAGTCCATGGAGCAGACCAGTTTTGAACACTTGATTCATAGGAATAGAAGAACTATACATAAGCACACAATCATATTTATATGAATTTACTCAACCTTGCTAAAACACCGGATATATGAATTCTCAAAGCTAGTATTTTAGATGCCCATGTCCACTTTTGGATTTTGGTATTTCCCTTAATCATTACATTGGATCACAGTGTCCAATTTCATAATTTAAACAATAAACTTGTGACTATCTGAAAGATGCTAGCTTGTTCATCTATTATGACATCATTAAAATATTAAATGAAATCTCTTGTTGTTTATTTCATGACAGCCAAAGGTAGTTGCAGTGTCAAACACAATTTCTTTTGCGAATCCAAATGCACCAGTTTACCCTCGCTTGGCATTGGGAAAACTATGGAATGAGGTAAGTTGAAAATTCTTGTCTAAGACTGCCCAAAACTTGCACCTATTTGAAATAATATCACAAGTTCCCTAGAAGAGCAAATGATATAAGAAGAAATAAAGTCCAACATAAGTTTTTTCATTTTTACTCTTCAAATGTTTCTTTCACCCTTTTTTTTCCAAATTAAAAGGTTTTTTTTTTAGCCCGTGAAAAGTATTAAATTTGTAAAAATGACCCCAATTGAAAAGGAAGCTTGTGGCTTCCAAAATATCACAAATATGTGACAAAATGCACCTTTAATTCTGCAGCACCAGTTTGATCAGGTGCACCAATCAGTGCATTTTGTCACAAATTTGTGATGTTTTTGGGAGTTTTGAGCTCCTCTCTTTAATTCAGGAACCATTTTGTCAGAATTGCCATTTACCCTTTTCCTTTTTTCTTTAATTTTTTTTATAACTTATTAGATGACTGTAACATGGACAAGTGGATATGGGATTGATGAAGCTGAACCTTTGGTTCAATGGGGTCCAAAAGGAGGGGATTACATACTTTCGCCTGCTGGAACACTGACTTTCACTCGGAACAGCATGTGTGGTGAGCAAAATCTTACCTTTAAATATAGTAAAATGATTAAAATGGAGTTCATTTACTCCTGAAGTCCTTCCTTCCCTCAATGCACACCCTTAGGAATGAAAAAACAACATTGTTATCAGTAGCATAACATATTTAAGTGATTATGCAGTTTGATATGTCCTGTTACTTGAAATTTCTGTAAGAATGTTGAAGTTAACTTATACACCATGCGCAAGCTCAATACTCTTCAACCCATCTACTCATGGTGATAATATTGTGTTTTGTTTGATGCATCAAAATTCCATTTTCCGAAATACATCCTGAGGCATGGCAAGTTCCTTAAAATGTTTAAGATTTATAGCTGTCTATCAAGTGCTCACTGCTTAGTCTACCACTGGGATCCTAAGTTTTGGTATAAACCAGAAATTTGCGCCAACAATGTTGCTCATGATGCACCAATAATATTGTCAAATACTGAACAGGTGCACCAGCAAGAACCGTGGGATGGCGTGACCCTGGATATATACACACCAGTTTTTTGAAGGAACTGTGGCCAAATCGAATGTAAGCTATTTTCTAGTTTATACTGGTCTAATTACTTATGTTCCTTCTAGTTCTATGTTTCTCATCTAAGGTACAGGGAAAAAATAAATTTACTAAGTCTATATATTGCAGATTATTTTTCTCACCTCTTGATCTATATAGTCAATCCATTTAATGCTATTGTTGCTGTTGTATCAGAAACACTACAGATGAAACATCAACAGGAATTAATTCTAGTACTTTGTATATAGACATGGTTATGACAAGACACAATGATCTCAACCTATTTGTTTAACCAACCACACCTAGTAGAAAATTGCTTGGTGGTTGTACAATCTACTATGTTATGTTGTGTGTGATATCAAGTAATATAATTCATCTTAATGACAATTAGAGAGTTACTCAAAGTGTCAATTTTCACATTCCTTTTTGTGGATTGTGCAGATATGAGTACAAGATAGGGCACAAGTTAAACAATGGTACATATATTTGGGGTCCTAAGTATCAATTTAGAGCTGCTCCTTTTCCTGGGCAAAATTCTTTACAACGTGTAGCCATATTTGGTGATATGGGAAAGGTTTGAATTTTGAATTGCTCTGGAAAACTATAGTTTTATGGAAATTCCCGTGTTTCAGTGACATTGATTGCAGAGTAATGGCATATAGTAACATGCTCATACTCAAACATACTGTATATTCTAATCTTAATATTTTTTTAATCATCAAACTAGTGTACAAATATGTCTATTTTCGTCCTTGACCAAAAACACCATGAAGAAACTAGTCCCTTGGGATTCACAAATGACAACTTCGTCTCTCATCGGCGAACTTTCTGTCATTAGTTTTTAAATGACGAGGGATGAGTTTGCCATTTTCAAATTATGAAGAAAACTTTGTTCTCCACATTTTCTTTTAAATATATGCAACACTTCACTTCTTACTTTTTCTTTATGCTTCTTAGTTTCAACTTTCAAGTGTCAACATACTGCAAATTTGAGCATACTATGCACTTGTTTACCTTCATGAACTTTTCTGTGCTTTTGTTGCAATACACCTATGAAATTTTGAATGCTTAATCCATATTCCTCCATGTAGGATGAGGTTGATGGTTCCAATGAATACAACAATTTCCAGCACGGATCAATCAACACTACGAATCAACTCATCAAGGATTTAGAGAACTTCGACCTAGTTTTCCATATTGGAGATATATGTTATGCAAATGGATACATTTCTCAGTGGGATCAATTCACAGCACAGGTGGAGCCGATTGCATCGACGGTGCCTTATATGATTGCAAGGTTGATTTTATAATACAACCAAATATTTAGTCAATAATATTTTCTTATTTAAAAAATGGAAAATTAGGGTGCGTTTGATTTGTGTTTTCAGGCTATGTGAAGGGAAAAAAAAAGAAAACAGCAGTAAAAAAATGAAAACAGAAAACAAGATTTTATCGTTTTTACTATTTTCTCTTTTTCCTTCATAAAATCTAAAAAACAAAAAACACTATAAGAGAAAATGAAAACGCAAACTAAAGACACCCTTAGTATGCTGCTATTGATAGAGGTATTATGTCCTTGCAGTGGGAACCATGAGAGAGACTGGCCTGGGACAGGATCTTTTTATGGGAACATGGATTCTGGAGGAGAATGTGGTGTTTTGGCACAGACAATGTTCTATGTCCCTGCTTCAAACAGGGCTAAGTTCTGGTATGGTAATTTAGCCCTTTGTATTTCCATTTAAGTTTGAATAGTCTTATGTGATACAAGTTTGAATAGGATTCTCCCCTAGAGAGGAAAAATAATTGGATGAGTACAATTCTTACAAGTAATCTTTAGATCATAATAACCAACTTGGATTAGTCAAATATCAACTCACTCATTCTCTTAAACAAGTGTCGGTGGTTCAAATCTTGCCTTGTGTATACAACAGCTCATTCCAACAGCAGATCCTTAAATTGAGCTCCAATGCATAATAGATTAATCTTTGACCTGCCCCGACTAGTAGGGGATAATGTGCGAAACCAAAAATCTTTACACTAGAATAGACACTCGTGAAAATTCACATGACTTAGTCATATGCTATCACACACAACTGAATTATGAAAATTTTCCATGAGAGAATGTACACCCTGTGAAGATACATTCACAAAAAGGTTGGTAGGATTTATACATAGGTGATTGAATAAATTTAGTAGAATCTATTTGAACCATTGTTAGAATAATGCATATGAAAAAATCTCTTGGGAAAGGCAAGCTATCTTGCATTCGGTTTAAAGACTTCGCTAATCGCTCGGGAACTATAATACATATATCCGTTAGCGACTGTATTTTTCCCCCCTTTAATATTTAATATGAATGAGGTGAAACTCAAGTGTTACATTTCCACGTACATATATCCGTTAGCGACTGTATTTTTCCCCCCTTTAATATTTAATATGAATGAGGTGAAACTCAAGTGTTACATTTCCACGTTCTTACAAGGTACTCAATTGACTATGGGATGTTCCGATTCTGTATTGCGGACACTGAACAAGATTGGAGAGAAGGGACAGAACAGTACAAGTTCATTGAGCATTGTCTAGCATCGGTTGACAGACAAAAACAACCGTGGCTGATATTCCTTGCACACCGAGTACTTGGTTACTCCTCTTGTATCAGTTATGCTGAAGAGGGATCATTTGCTGAACCAATGGGGAGAGAGAGTCTTCAGAAGCTATGGCAGAGACACAAGGTCGACATTGCCATCTATGGCCATGTGCACAATTATGAGAGGACATGCCCCATATACCAGGTTTCTTCAACCTTAAGTGCACTTTTATCTTGCTTCCAAATTTGATGCATATAAAGACATTTAAGATCACAAGTTCACAACAATTTGAATCAAGCATTAATTACATTTGAAAAGAGTTATTTTCTCTGTTATTGTTTTCACTGTTTTCTCTTTTTCCTTAACAAAATCCAGAAAATAGAACACACTGAAAATGAAAACAGAAAATGAAAACGCAAATCAAACACACCCTTATATTTTCTCTGTTATTCTTTCTTGATTAACTATTGAATTTTCTTCACATCATTGTGACCTTTTCTCAATTGTGTGATATATATGTACATTATTAATGGACAGGAAATAGGAGAAAGAACTCAACATACATCAAACAAATATGTGCATAAATGCTACTAACTACTAATTACTTGCTGACTTTCAACATACATCAAACAAAAATGGATGTTTCTAGACACTTAATACAAGAGCTTATGAGAAGTTAGATGTTTAAAGAACATTACTCATTAGCATTCCACGCCATCATTTGAACTTGTTACTGTGAATATGCATAATTTATATACTAAAGGTTTTGTGCTTACATGTTGCAACAGAATATCTGCACAAATGAAGAGAAACACCACTA
>JASCZI010090818.1:15588-33840 GCA_036250425.1 Stylosanthes scabra
TGGTAAAGAACAATGTCTCATAATGGTAGCCTTGTCAAGCGTTACAGTCTGAGTATTCCCATCCTGATCAATTTTTATCCAAGAGCGAGTGCCATGACCTCTCTTCTTCAGGCCTATGATACCAGTCCCACAATTCCCTTGGCCATTGAGCTGAGACCTCCCTCCACCATCATGAGGTAATGCATATTCTTGCTGAGTGGAAGAATAATACTGGCCTTGTGATTCTTCCATTGCGTCATTCCCTTCTCACTTGCTGTGCTGGTACACTATTTAACCTTTTTTTTTTTTTAGCTAGGGTTATCTCCACTGGTATCTAGCACAAACTACACAATACAGAGAACCATTTTCCACCTTTGATATACTGGTGATAGCTAGAAAAGGGAACAGTGTCTACCACCTGATATCATCATACTTGGAACACTTCTGAAATTAAAAGCCTAAGATAGAAAGCAAAATTGTTATTCTTATTGACAAGCATAAATCCCTGTAGAAAAACTACTGAAACGATCAAATGAGAAACCATAGAAAGTCGGAATATAGACAGAAAAAATATAAAATAAAGAGTTTAATTTTGATGTGAGCATAATATTGACTCAAATTGGCCCCCAAAATTTATAATTACTCAAACTAACCCCCCAAATTTGATAACTAACTCACGTTAGCCCCTCCCTTCCTCTCTGTTAACTTCACATTCTAAGTCACGATGAACATCAAAACATAGACTCTTCTTCATCCTCATCTTCTCGCATGTGCTGTGGTGAGAAAAAGTATAATTAATCAATGTTGAGTTTAGAATAAACGGGTGTGAATAGATCAGAAATGACATTTGATTATTCATGGCTTTGATCTTCAGCAAAAATTATCTATCTTCCATAGCCCATAGGAAAGTGGCAATATTTAGGGGCTTAACTAGAAGCTGATGTGATTACCAGATAAAAGCTAAAACGCCTCACGTATGCAATAAAGAAGGAACAATAAGAACAATCTCAAAGATCACCAACCGACATTAAACTGAGCCAAAAACCACCTGCCAAACAGGGCCACCAAATAGTACCAACATAACGATTCAGGATTCCTAACTTGAGATGAAATAAGCATCAAAGCATTGTTCAAGTGCAAATAAAGGAATAAAAAGTAAAAATGAGGTTGCTGAAACAGTGTGAAATGTTATGAGTAGTTCAATTTCAAGGAAACCCAATTCCGAAAGGTTTCAACTTTGAATTAAGCAAAGCACAGAAAATGGCTCTAACACCCACAGTACTTAATTAAAACCAACATTAAATGGCTACATCAATAAATGCAAGATATGCTCTGACATTAAATATCTGAGTTTCAAGTCTCTGAATTTTTTCAACACATTAAAGCTCAGATTAGCGGAAGAAAGCTTACATTGAAAAAGAACCTGTTCATGCTCAATCCATATTAATTCTCCTCAGCAACAATAGCAGTTACGTTAACCGGCTCAACCTAATTCGGTATCAAAAATCAGATATTTGAATTCTCTAATCTTTGAAAAAGGATTTCATCATCTTTTGCAATTCTGGCCGCCAACAGAATCGAGAATGATTTCTATCAATCAATACACAATACCAGAAAATAATTGGAATTGAAATTGGGGAAAAAATCTCAAAAAATTAATAAGCGAAACAAAGAAAAGAAAGAAGTAACGTTTGTGGCAGTTACCAGAACTAAGGATGATAGAATTGGCAGGAGTGAATCGTTTGGAGATTAGGTGGAAATGCGGTAAAAGTAATTGAAGGAAGAGGGTTTTCAAGTGTTTTACAGTGGAGTATCAATGTGTAAGGAGTATAATTAGGCCCATTAGTTTAATTAGAATGATATTAAGACTTAGTATACATGTAAGGGGGCATTATGTGAAATACGAATTGATCTTCCTAATACAATGACAGTGTCCGGTGGATCACCATGAAAGGCATGAACCAGTTTCTAAATAGATTTTTCGCTGCTAAAAATGTCACTATTTTTATTTTTTACTCTTGCTTGGATCGGTCCCACCCCACCCTCCAAAAAGAGGAATGCATTTTTTTAAACAATGATTCTATACGACTAAGTTATTTACGCAATCAAGTCCAACAAAATCATTCTCATTAACGCACTTTTTTATTTAAATAAAAATAGTGTATTTTCTCTCAGCTCAAAGCGTCCCGTTTTCACTTTCACGCTCATCTCTCTTTCCTTTTTTTATTTTCTTTGGCTTCATTCGTCATTAATCTTTTCATTCTTCTCCTCTTTCATTTATCTGCTTCTTCCGATGACGACAGCGCCGACAACAATGATGCAACAAGGAAGAAAAAGGAGAAGGAGAATTAGAATGTGGAGTAAAGAAGAAGAAGATGATGCAACAACGAAGAAAAAGGAGAAGGAGAATTAGAATGCGGAGTGAAGAAGAAGAAGAAGCAAATATAGACATGGAAGAATAAAGGAAGGAATAAGAAGAAAAAGATTGAGTGCATTTGAGTACATTTGAGTGGTAAAAAATAATTGTGATGATGCTAATGATGATGATGAAGAAGAAGAAGATGATGATGATGAAGACAAAGAAGAAGATGGACGCCTAGGCATGCTTATGATTTTCATAAAAATCTGATTGTGTTTTTCATGAAAATCTGGTCATGTTTTTTTATTTTTTTTTATAAAAATCTGGTTCTGTTTTCAGTCATCTAGGCGTCCATCTTGGCGCCTAGACGTGCTTCTGATTTTTATGAAAATTCGGTTTAGTTTTTTATGAAAATTCGCTTCAATGTTTTTTGAAAATTTGGTACTTTTTTAATGAAAATCCACTTCGTTTTTCTTCGAAAATCCGGTTCAGTTTTTCATGAAAATCCGTTTTCAATTTTTTTTGAAAATCCGGTTCAGTTTCAGGAAGTGGAAGAAAAAGAAGAAGATCATCAATGGCGACAACAACAACAAAACACCAACTGCAGCAACAACAACCACAACGACAACAACAACGTAACAGTGGAGGAGGAGGAGGAAGAAGAGAAAATGAAAAAAGAAGAAGAGTTTTGTTTTTTTAATGAAAATCCACTTCATTTTTTTTCGAAATCTAGTTCAATTTTTTATGAAAATCCGCTTCAATTTTTCTTGAAAATCTGATTCATTTTCAGGAAGTAGAAGAAAAAGAAGAAGATCATCAACGACGACGACGACAACAACAACAGCAACAACACAACGTAATAGTGGAGGAGGAGTTGGAGAAAGAAGAGAAAATGGAAGAGGAAGAAAAAGATAATGATGACGACGATGATGGCGGCAGTGACAACAATGACAATGGCGACGGTAACAGCGATGCAAGGCAGTAGCAGGAAGAAGAAGGAGGAATAAGATGAGGGGTTTTGCAGATAAACTGGGAAGGAGAAGCGCTTGTTTTCAAATATTGGGAGTTGAGGTTTATGCGTTACACACACTTGCTAGGTGAGAGTGGGAAAAAAATACTTGGTTGAGACTTAGTTGGTAAAATAGGTGTATGTCTAGTATTATTGTTTTTTAAAATAATTAACTACCAACAAATAACGATGAAAGATTTTAGGAGAGAAAAAATAATAATAAAATATTTAAACGATAAAAAAATTTATAAATAATTAAAAATTAAAAATTATGATAAAAGTATCTAAAAATCTATAACAATATATAATGGGAAAACATAGAGTTTGGTGTCCAAATTTCACTTCCAATAATACCCCTCTAATTAACTCATTATTATTTTTCATTTTTTGTCCGTAAACTCCTCCACTACACTTCACGATAACCTATGTCAGTTAATTCTCCACTCATCTACTCCATTGTCTATCCATCTACTACATTCTCTCATTTTTTAAAAAAATTTTCAACCTTAACTACAACTGCTTCTTTTCTACAAATAATTTTTTGAAGAAACTTATTTATGGTCTTATCCCAAATTTCTCCTGGCTTTTTTTTTTCTTCCATATGACATTTCAAAATACTCCAAAGAATATTGGTTCATGGAATGACACATGGCAGGTGGATCTATTTTAACAGAAGGAATCAATAGAGAACCTGTTCAAAAGATCATTTACATTTATGGTCTTCTCCACACTTCCGCTACAACTCAAATAACAAGTTTTTTTATTTTATTTCAAATATATATCTTATGTTACCTTACATGCAAATGCTTACTTCCAACACGAGTATGTTATTACATGTGTGGCTTTCAATTTTTAATTTTTTTCCTCCTATATCACATTCCAAAATACTGAAAAGAATATTGATTCATGGAATAGCACATGGCAAGTAAACCATCTAACGGAAGAGATCAATAGGAGACCTGTTCCAAAGAACATTTACAACTACACGTTTCACCATTGTTAACCACCATTGTTAACCAAAACTTGGTATTATTACGGGAGTCTGACTTTCGACTATCTCTTTTTCGAAATTTTTTCTGTACGTATTTTAAAAAAAAAAACATTCTAAGCATTTCAGGTTATTCTTTATATTTATACTATTTTTAAAGAAAAAATTAATTAAAACATATTTTAAATATAAAAGATAATATTTTGAAACAAATTATATATTAGTGCATGCTAGAAGTTCATATATAATACCAAGAGAATCAGAAGAGATAAACTAACCAATGATAATAAGGATAAATTAACATAAACTTAGAGATGTTGGATAAAGAGCATGTATAAATATAACTTCCAATATTAATATGTTAAAATAAATAAAAATAAAATAACATAATTAAATGCCGTTATATGGTGAAAAAAGTTTTCTAGCATAATTATCTATAATAATCTATAACATCTATAACAATATATAATGTGAGTACAGATGCTTTGGTGTTCAATTCTTACTTTTCTATTTTGACCTTCGATAATATTTTATTAATATGATTATTAAACTAAAATTAACAGATAAAAGTCTAACATTGTAATTTTACCAAACTTATTTTAAAAAGAGCAGTTTTTAGCAGTTATTTCTACGGTCAATCATGGAGTAGTTTCTACTTTCTATACAAGTTAATTCTAATATCCTATATATTGTTAGTCATGAAGAAAATCAGAATGCTAAACCATTGAGGCTTCCTACTTCTGCACCATTTCTTCTTCTTCCATAAAAACATTCTTCCTACTCTATAATGTAAGTTTGAATTTATCATTTTTTCTTCCATAATATAATTTGTTTATTTATTTATATTTTGCTTTTATTTATTTTTAGATAATGAACATGAAATGGTCATGGATATGATATCTAAGAATTAATGGAAGCAAGAAATTGGAAGAATGATGAAAATATGAGAGTAAAACTACGACATTACAAAAGCATCAAAACCAAATTCTGGAAGAAGGAGAAGCAATCAATCTTAGCAAATGGAACAGAATGAAGACAATGTAGGGGATACAGATAAGAGAAATGATATAGTACATTTGTGATTTTTTATATGAACAGATGATATTCTAGATTCTACATGTATAACATTGGATTTTATTTGGCCATATATTAATAATGTAATTTATTTTTTAAGAGTTTTGGCTAACGGAAGATATATAATTATATTTGATAGTCATATGAAAATGGATTAATTAGTTGAATATAAACTATGTTATAAACTCTTCTTCCATTTAAAAAGAGAGGACATACCCAATTATGAAAACAAATCTGAACCTTTATAATATTTTCATAATTTTTCTTATTTTTTGGTATTCACAATTTTTCATTTTTTTAATCTTTACTAGACGAATTTTATGGTGTAGATGACCATTTGCATCTACACCTATAAATATCAGATGTGAGTGTGTGACTTGCTATAGAATAAACATGTATTAAATAAGGTGCGTGCTACGGTACAGATGTTGTTTTACAGATCTGTACTGTTCACGACATGACCTATACCGCTGCAAATGTTAGCCAAGGATATTAAGCCAAAACTTGGGAATAGGAGACTCATTGGTGGGTTGGGCCTAGCAACATCAAATGTGCAGCAAATATTGGAATTATGTGTGGAGGGCCTTGTTTATTGCATGGAAAACACTGTGTGCGTGACAACCTTGGTTGTTCCAATTCAAATATGGAGCATCTATGGTTCCATCTTTCTGATAATAACACCTAATTTTTTGGTTAAAAAATCCTAAGAAACTCTGATATAGTGGCAAAGTTATATATAAAAAGGTAATTTAAAAAATAATAATATACACAACCAAGTGTTTTTGACAACCAAGCTTAATCAAGCTAATACATCACACGCGCCTCTCCTTTTTGTTTGTTGGTTATTTTCGTTTTTTTGGAATTAGGATTCCTTAATTTTCGTTCCTTCCTTTTCTCACTCACATGCGTTTTCAATTTTTCTTCTTCTTCTTCTTCCTCCTCTTCTCATCATTCTTCTTCTTCTTCTTCTTCTTCTCCGTCAACTCCTCATGCTTCTTCCGATGACGACGATGGTGACGGCAGCGGCGGCGACAACAACAAGGAGGAGGAGGACAATGAAGACGACACAATAGATAAGAAGAAGACAGCAGTGACGATGATGATAATGGCAACGACAACAATAGGAAGAAGAAGACCAAAACCACATAAATAGGAGGATGAAGAGAAGTAGTAGCAGTAGCAGGAAGATAGAGTACATTTAAGTAGTAACTTCCAATAATTCTAAATTCGTTTCTACTTTCATTCAAAACCCGTTTCTGTTTTCATGAAAATCCAATTCAGTTTTTATATATGAAAATCTATTTCTACTTTCATTCGAAACTCGTTTCTACTTTCATTCAAAACCCGTTTCTGTTTTCATGAAAAATCCAATTCAGTTTTTATATATGAAAATCCATTTCTACTTTCATTCAAAACCCGTTTTTGTTTTCATGAAAATCCAATTCAGATTTTATATATGAAAATCCGTTTCTGCTTTTATTCAAAACCTGTTTCTACTTTCATTCAAAACCCGCCGTTTCTGTTTCCATTTAAATTTCATTTCTGTTTTCTTGAACATCCAATTTAGTTTTTTATACTAAATCCGTTTCTGTTTTTGTTCTAAATCTGTTTCTGCTTGTCTTCCAAATTCGTTTCTGTTTTTTAAAAATAACCAATTCAGTTTTTCTTAAACAACAACATCACCAACAATAACAAGGACAACATCAACAATAACAGGAACGCCACCAACAATAACAGCAACAACACCAACACCAACAAAGAAGAAGAAGAAGAAGAAGAAGAAGAAGAAGATGATGATGATGATGATGATGATGACGGCGACGGCGACGGCGACGGCTGCAATGACGACGGTGGCGGCTGCAGTAACGACGATGATAGTGTTGCAATAACAGAGGAGGAGGAGAAGAATAAGAAGAAGAAGAAGAAGAAGAAGCGCGTTTTGAATTTTTGGGAAGAGTGTAGCGTGTGTAATTGGTGAAAGTGGGAAAAAATCACTTGATTAAACTTGGTTAGAGTAAATACTTGACTGTGTAACATTACTATTTAAAAAATAAGCCATTTAAGTCATTTTCAAAAGTGAAATCATAAATGTTGCAATTTTATTTACTTTATGGTGATTTATATGTATGAATAATTTGGCCATTATTCTGGTAATTTGGCAATTATTAAATTCAAATACAATCTTATGTATATGTTAGTGTTATAAATTATGGCAACTCAAAACGTAATTTAATCTAAAATGTTAGTTGTTGTTATTATTTATTAAGTCATTTATATTTTCATTAAAACTAACTATCCAATAATTATATTTCATCTAATAGTTTTACTTTTGTACTATATATATTATTTTAACAATCTAAAAAAAATAAAAAATAATTATAAATAAAGATGACAATTTAAATAATAAAAAAAAAGACTAACATAAGAAGTCAAATGAATATATTTGACTAAAATATTTTTAAAATTGAACTTGAAGTCCTATTTATGTAAAAATTTGTTAAGTTGAAAATTACTTAGATTTTAAATTAATTCATTATTTATATATTTTATAAAGTATTTTTATAATGATATCAAGGGTTTGTAATTTCCTTTGAATTTCTTATGCCATCGTCGCTAAATTAAGTTTGTAGGAGGCTTTTTTAACTATATGAGCATAAAAAAACCTTTAATTCCCAAAATACGCACCGATCACTTTATTTCTCAAAATACGCTTCTCCAACTCGCCGGCCCCACCAGAGAGTTGGAATTTCACACGAACTCGCCCTGCCAACGGTGACATGCCCAGTTACTACGTTAGGCCTCAACTCACATGCGCCAGGGGAGAAATGCGTTCTGAAAAGCTGCTTTCATTTCGCCTGCGTCAGGGGACATGGATAAAGTTCTCTCACTTCGCCCACGCTAGGAAGGAGTTGGTGAAAGCTTTTGCCGTTGATTAGAAGCTATTTACTTATAAAAATAATGATAAAATAGTGTAAGATTTTGACATGAATGAAATATTTGGAATTTGGTAAAAAAAGTTTTTTTTGGTGCTCATTTTAGAAGGGACCAACTCTATATATTATTTAGTCATTTGATGCACATTTTAAGGGAGGAGCCAAGTTTTATACAGTAAAAATAATTATTAGTAAATTATTTTCAAGTATGAGAGAACACTTGTAAGCTGTTTTTTATCAACATGCAGAGTAATAAATCTTCAATTCTATTTATTTTATTTAATAGTGTGTTTATTCATTTTTTTTAAAAAAATAACTTGTATTACTTTTTGGCCTAACCAATAAATATAAGACAATGGCATGGAAATTATATATTTTTTTTATACCTACTACTAATTTTTATTCTTATATTATATATGAACCAACTACCAATAAATACATTACATATTATAAGTTCATGCAATATTTAAGTTTCTAGTTTTTTTTTATGAAATATTATATGTCTATACATATGCCAAACGCACCTAAGTTTGATATATTTACGTACGAATTACTAAGTTTGTATTGGATGCATGTAATATTAATTATAAACCTCCCCAAATATGCATGGTATAAAGCCTGTTAAGTACTAATAATAAACACTAATAACAAACAATCACCCATTCATTATAACAATAATGATAACAATGATAATAGTAATAATAATGAAAGGTAATTCTGAGACTTCACAACTAGCATTGGCACTACATGCAGCAAAATCAAAGACAAAGAATAAGCACAAGCACTCAAGAAAAATTCATGAATAAAGCTACCATTAATAATAATTAAAACTATACTTTTGTTATTATTGTATTATTTTTATCATGTTGTCATTATCAAAAAATGTAACTCCAGCTGACCAGATCCATAACACAATGTTCATCTTTGGAGTTTGAAACTTGAAAGAAATAATAAAAGTAGTTGCAATGCATTTTGTTTCTAAATTCTTTTCAAAACTGCAGAGAAAAGATTGGCATTCTAGATGACAACATAGAGTAATGAGTTTCTTTCTTTCTTTTGTAAGAACTTAACATGTTTTGGCTTACCCTGATACAAGAGAATTGGGGGCCAGCTTTCACCAACTCCTTCCTGGCATGGGCGAAGTGGGACAACTTTATCCATGTTCCCCTGACGCAGGCGAAATGGAATCAGCTTTTCAGAACGCATTTCTCCCCTAGTGCAGGCGAGTTGGGGCCTGACGCAGTAGCTGGGCATGTCACCGTTGGCAGGGGTGAGTTGGTGTGAAATTCCAACTCCCTGGTGCGGCCGGCGAGTTGGAGAAGCGTATTTTGAGAAATAAAGTGATCAGTGCGTATTTTGGGAATTAAAGGTTTTTTGATGCTCATATAGATAAAAAGGCTTTTGTAAGAACATTAAAAAAAAGAATCTATCAAATCATTTAAGTGTTAAAATAGGAAAAAAGAATAAGTAAAACAACATTTATTATATTAGAGTAAATAACATTTATATTATCAATAATAGTCAATTTTATAATTTCTTCAACTATATAAGTCATATAATAAAAGATGTTAATTAATATTAATTGTTTAAATTTTAATTTCATGTACGATTTGTTGAGATCAGTAGTTTTTTTTATAAAGTTTTGGAAAAAATTTTGTCATTATTTATGTATCTATATTTTTTCTATACTCGAAATTTCACATAATATAAGTAATTAAATATTTATATATCACTTTTAAATTATAGGGTAAACAAAATATAGAAGAATATCTACGTATAATATAATATTAGTTATAGTTATGTATTTTAAAGTTAGACTAAATAATTCAATAAAGTAATATTTTATCAAATAATTTAACGAAATATTTTCATTTAGTTTAATCAAGGGGACTTTATTTTAATTATATTAAACCTAATGGTTATCTTTTATCAGGTAATTAAACATTAATTTAATAATTTATAGAATCGGTAAAAAATAATAATTTTGGAATAGGAAGAAAGAGTTTAATTTTTATGTACTGACGGTGTAAATAGTTTTACACAGTCATCCAATCAAATTCATTTATATGATTTTGGAAGTATTAAGTCTAAAAATTAATTGTTTTTGATAATTTAATAACACCTTATTAAATGCATGTGTAAAATCATTTTACATTGACGGTGCATGGAAATTATATACAAATATACATAGAAGACTAATTTTGGGTTAACATAGAGATACATACATTATACATAAAGCTTTCTGGATGAAAATAATATTTTTTTTTATCTAAGGATGGAAAATTTATCGACGAGAAGTTAATTGTTTGGGCTGCATCATCAATGTATTCTCAGCCTAACTTCCACAATTTCGAAAATAATCTCCACGCGTGTGCAAGCAACAGCTCGACACAATGCACGCAGCCCGAGGCTACTTGTCTCCTACTCGTGTGCATTCCCTATCTCTCATCATCTTGGCCGTTGATTTGAAATCTGCTTCTCTCTCTATAAATTAGTATTTGTATGCTAGATTTCACCATTAAACAAATGAGAGACAATTTGCTATGTGGTGGGTCCCAGCAATAGTAGATGTGGGAGGACAGAATGTGAAAATCTGTGATGAAGGATTAGTGTTACGGATGATTTAAGGGTGTACGTTCTTCATTAAAGGGGGTTAATTAATTTTTTTTTTCATTGAAAGGGAATTAATTAATTAATTAAAGAGTAAAAATGGATGATGGGTCATATGTAGGTTTGGACCACAAGGTTTTGGAGAACTCGGACTGAAAAATGATATGGAGTTTGATGGGCAGGTTCGTGGGGGGTCTTTACTTTTCTTTTTTCCCTATGAAGCATGGTTTGTGAAAGTGTGCATGGTGCATAGTTGAATGAGTTTAAGGTAAAAAAAAAAAAGGAGAAAAGGGGTGCGTTCTATTTTGAAAATTAGGGTTAAATCATTAATGTGTTACACTATATAAGAAGACCTTTTTAAGATCAATTTACAAGTTAATATGTCATTAAATATCAAAAGAATTATGTTATGTGTATATTAAAATTAATTATCAAAACCAACCATTAATATATAATACACATTAACACACAAAATGCATGTGTAATTAATTCTTTTGGAAAAAAAATAAAAACATATTTGAGAATATTATCGAGCTTTTTTAAAAATTAATATTGTAAATCTTTAAAAATAAATTTGATTTTGTTCATTTACTCTAACCAAATTCAGTGGCACAATTGTAATTAAATATGATTTATATTATCTTTTCATACTTAATCTTTTATAAAAAAAAAGGGTTAAATTATACTCGAGGTCCCTATAGTTTCAGTGAAATTGCAACCAGGTCCCTATAGTTAAAAAGTTTGTAATTAAGTCCTTATATTTATAAAAAAAATTGTAATTTAGTCCCTATTCGAATTTGACATTAAAGTATTATGATTGTACCCTCACTATCTTCTTTAATGGCCTTCTTGTTTTCCGGTTCTTCATCACGTGCTCTTTTCAAGTAAGTCTATGCTAAAATCGTTAACTTACTCATTTCAAATGAGTTTGATTACGATGTGAGAGCACTGAGTAACGAGAGTGAGGGAGGGAAGAGGGTGTTTTTCTTTGTGAATTCGTCAATTCGAGGGTAGTTTTCATCGTTTATAGGAGGAGGGTAATTTGGTCAACCACAATTTTATCTAATATAAAATATGGAATATTCTAAAGAATATTCTGTTAAATTAAACGTTTTTTAAGCGGCAGGGACTAAATTGCATATTTTTTATACGTATAGGGACTCAATTACAAACTTTTAAACTATAAGCACCGGGTTGCAATTTTATTGAAACTATAGGGACCTAATGTATAATTTATTATATAAACTAATGTAACCTTAAACATTGAAAGTTATAAGTTACCTGCGAAACTCCTAGATGTCTCCTACAATTATGCATTTCACTTACTATTTTTTTTATATCTTTTGCAACAACACTAAATAAACTAATGTAACCATCATATTCAACTTTTTCCCCTAATATGTAATATGCTAACAACTAATTTTTATTTTCACTATTTTTCAAATTTTTTTTTGTATTTCCACTATTTTTCATCATTCTTCTAATAATTTAACAACTAATTTTTATTTCCACTATTTTTTATTTAAACTTCTACACAATAAAATGCCTTCATATTCAACTTTTTCTCATGACCTAACACATTCCCCAAGCCCAACCCTAGAGCTGGGTATACGGGTCATGATCCGCGGGTCAACTCGTTTAATCCGTAATTTGCAATATTTAAAATCGTAAATTTCTTATCCGCAAAATTAACAGGTTTTTAATCCGCACCGTTTAACTCGCGGGCTAAACGGGTTGAACCCGCGGTTTAGCGGGCTAATTTGTAATCCCGCTTTAGATACACATAGTATTAAAAGAAATATTTAGACGGGCTACAAAAACAAAACCTATTTAATTCTTTTTTTCCTCGTTAGTGGACTTTGGCTCAATGCCTCAATTTATGCTCTTAACTTTAACTCTTTAAAATTGTCATAAATATAAAATTTTTATTATTATGCAAGATTTGTGCCTCTGTGTAAGCTTATTCCTTTAGCAATTGCTATTATTCTATTAATTTATTGTTGAAAATTTGAAATGAAAACACGCTATCAGTCTATCACTATATGGTCTTCCTAATTTTATTTAACTTCTTTTTCAGTTCCAGGGTCTCACCTTCCTTTAATCCCATCTCTATTCTTCTTGGTTACAAAATCCAAAAAAATCAATTTGATTCACAATCTCATAATTTGCTTTGTCAAAAATTAATGATGAATCTCAATTTTCCAAACTTAATTGGGATTGATTCCAAGTTTCTAAAATAAAAAAAATTTAGTTGCCTTGCCTCTTTCACGTATATAAAAAAAGCAATCATCAATCTATTAAAGTGAAGAAAACAAAGAAAAGCCCCAATTCTAGGTACCTCTTCTACTTTGTATGTTATATTTCTTTTTCAATTGATAAAATAGATTATTGATTAATTGAAAATATCTACATCTCTCTAATGTATGCTGAAATTTTTTCAGTTCCCTTTCCTCCTTCAAATACAAGAACAAATTACAGAAAACTCAGAGAAGGGAAATAACCCCCAAATCCAGGTGCATTAGTTTTTTTAGCATGTATTCTGTTTTGTCTTCTTTTATACATTAGTAAATACAATATTGGAAGTTAATCATGATTCTAACTCCAATATTTTATTTTGTTCTCTTTTGTATATCTATTTTATTTTCTTTTTTAACTCCAGTTGTGTTATATATATATATATATTGAAAGCAAGTTAATCATAGTTTTAGTTTTTAGTTTAGTATCCACCGAAAATTACTTGTCTCAATGATTGTTTACCTCAACTAAATATTTAATTATGAATGTGTTTTTTATTATTCAGATATAGATAGTGCTACTCAATTAGATGCTGCAACTGCTGACCAAGTGCAT
This sequence comes from Stylosanthes scabra, assembly GCA_036250425.1. Taxonomy (NCBI): domain Eukaryota; kingdom Viridiplantae; phylum Streptophyta; class Magnoliopsida; order Fabales; family Fabaceae; genus Stylosanthes; species Stylosanthes scabra. The sequence continues at coordinate 29,391 of JASCZI010090818.1, forward strand.
GATATTGCCGCCACTGTTGAAGTGGCTGTTGGTGCTACTGCCCAAGTGAATGCCGCTACTAATGATCCTATTGCTGAAACTCCAAAAGATGACTCTCAACCCACAACTAAGAAAACTAGATGTCTTTCATCTGATGTCTGGCACTATTTTGACAAAATTGGTGTGGGTAATGATGGAAAGGAAACAGCTTAATGCAAGGCTTGCAAAAAACAATATATCAACTTTGAAGCGTCACATTAATAAATGCGAGAAGTTGTCTAAATTTGCTGATACTGAAGTTGGAAAGTTAATGCTTGGTCATGCGTGATTTGGTTGCTATGTGCATCATAGAGCATGACCTTCCTTTCTCTTTCAGTGAATATAAAAGGGTTAGAGAATTATTAAAATACTTGTGTCCTGAAGTCAAAGTTTATTCTAGGCGTATGGTTAGTTTGGATGTGGCTAACATGTACGAGAGTTAGAGGTGGAAATAGGTCTGGCCAGGCCAGGCTTTACTCTTAAAAGTCCAGGCCTGCGATAGAGTATATTAGCCTAAGCCTGGTATAGGCTTTTTAATGAGTACTAAGCCTGTCCTGTTGTCAAGTCTGGCCTGGCCTTAAGCCTGTTAATATGCCTATTTTTTTAATAAATAAATAAATAATTGATGTCAATATAAAATAATAAATTTAAGGACAATATTGATACAAAAAGTTAGACAACAAAACAAATTATCGATAAATAACTATAATTGATTAAAAACAAAGCAATGAATATGAATATATTTCATTTGGCTACTTCCAAAATATGTAACATATCAAAATAAAGACTTCATCAAGAACAAGAATTATAATAAGCCAACTAAGCATAACATCAAATAAAAACTAATAAGTACTTAAATCAAAACAAAGTAAAAAGATGTTGCAGAATTAATCAATTGGCCCTCCAAGCTTGGGAGTGATTTCATCTTCTCGTTCCAACACCTTAAAATAGAAAATATACACACATACACACATCATTAGAATTTTAAACAATATAAATGCAACAAAGACTTTTTTTTTAATTAGTACACGAGAATGTTCACAATAAATTTTTTATATAACATGTATACTTAGTCAAAAAAAATATTAGAAAGTAGAGTTTTACCTTTGATTTTTTCTTCAAACCATACTTGTTGCGAAGCCAATCTCCTCCGCAAATTAGAGTTTCAATAGACTCTTGATTTAGTCGAGAACGATGTTCATCAATAACTCTTCCTCCCGCACTAAATGAAGACTCTGAAGCCACCGTTGAGACGGGAATTGCTAGTATGTCTGCTGCCATTTTAGATAAAATCTTGAACTTCAAGCTATTATTTTTCCACCATTCCAAAGCACTAAAAAACTTGGAATTGCCTTCAGGAATGTAAGCACTCTCATCAAGATAAACCTCTAATTCTGATTTTATTGGATGAATGGATTCTTTCTCCCGAACCATATTTAACATTTCATCAATTTCACTAATTTCAGAACCAGCCACATTAGAAGAAGAAGCAATTTTACGACCAATGTTAACACCATCACTTATTGATGTCTCACCATGACATTTTTCAGCATATTCATCATACATTTGTTGCAATGTCAATATTTTCAGTAGCCACATGATCAGGTTTGTAAATTAGAGGAAAACAAAATTTAATAACATGTAATTTGCACCTAGGATCCAAAACACAAGCTAGAGACATTACCATGTTGCACTCCCCCCAATATTTATCAAACTTTTCTTACATTGAGGTTGACATTTCTCTCATGAAAGAATCTCTATCTTCAATAGCATCATCAATTACTTGTTTCACTCTCCAAACTTCAGGAAGGTACAAATTTGTTGTAGGATACTCACTACCAGAAATGATATGAGTAGGAAGATTAAAAACCTTTAGAAGTTTGCAAATCTTCTCAATTTTCCTCCAATCATCTGATGATGGTTCATACTTGTAGTGGAGTTCTCTTTCTGCATATACAGGAAACACAGATTTAAACTTTAAAGCCACAGATAACATGTTGTAAGTAGAATTCCATCTCATGAGACAATCAATGATGAGCTTTTTCCCCTTCAAATGCTTGTTTTCAGCAATGTCAAGAAATGTTTTCAATCTTGAATCATTAAAATTGACATACTTGTCACTTTCACGAACTTTGTGAATAATATCCTTAATTTTACCTAATTCATCTTGCACCAACAAATTTAGAATGTGTGCGCAACACCTAATATGAAACAAACTACCACCAATAGGTAATTAGTTGTTATCTGAAATAATATCCTTAAGAGCCCTTAGACATGAGTCATTATAAGAAGCATTGTCAACAGATATCGAGAATACCTTGTTTTCAATTCCCCAAGTCTTCAAACACTTGAAAATAGCATCTGCAACATCAACGCCACGTCTAGGAGCAGGAACTTCAACAAAACTCAAAATCCTTTTTTTTGAAGATTCCACCCCGCGTCTATAAAGTGACTTGTGATAACCATGTATTCAACAACTTGATGGCTTGATCTCCACATGTCAGTTGTCAAACTTATCTTTCGAACGCCTTGTAATAAAGCCTTCAATTGTTTCTTCTCTGCTTCATATATTGCCAAGCAATCACTTCGAGCAGTTTTGCGAGAAATTTTATGAAATTCAGAATTAGCATATTGGAAACCCCACATCCAAACTTCATCCTCAATAATGTTGAATGGATGCTCATGAACCATAATTGTTGTACCAATTATTTGTCTCATATTCTCTTGAGAATATCTTGCACCTGGTGTCACAAATGGATTAACATTTACATTGGAAGGTTGAAATGGAATCAATGGTTGCTTCTTTTGTGCAGCAACATGCAACCTCCTTTGTAAACATCTACTAAAATGCCTATATAAATGTGAAGCACTAGCTCCTTTTCGAGAGTAGGAAAATGTAGATTTGCAATACTTGCAAATAACCTTTGTACCTTCAGAACTTTCAACTTGATCAAAATCATCCCAAATTGGTGAAGTATTCTTTCTTTTTTTGTAATAACATATTTTTTCCACCATTTTCATCAGTAGCTTGTTGATTTGTAATAGCTGCCTGTGTTGGTGCTGTTGTTGTTGGCACTGTTGGCATTGACAGATTAATTTCTTCCCCATTTAAAGGAACAGAATTGGCCAGTGGATCATTACTAGGAGTCACAAGTTCAGCCATTTTTAAAACCTATTTCAATGCCCAAAAAATTTAACAGACAACATTAGCTTATGCTTTTTTTTTTTACTTTCACTATATCAATGGCATAAAGTGAGAACCTAAATTTTAGTGAAAAAAAATGATGAACTTTTATATTAAAAAAATAGAAACAAAATCTGAACACAAACCCTAACTAATGAGTAGTGATAATTAACATTATAACAAAAAGAAAACAAGTAATAAAATAAAAAAAAAGAAACAATGATATAAAGAAGAAGAAGCACGTACCGGTGAAAGGAAGAAAATATGAAAGAGTGGTAGAGAATAGTAGAGAACACGGGAAGAGAACTAGAGGAGAGAGAATTGTGGGGGAAATTAGAATTTGGCTATTTAGGAATATGAACGTCAGAAGGTCATTTGTTTATTATTATGGAGGGAATAGAATTTTAGTATTTTTTTGGTATTGAGGATTTTGGAATTATTTTATTTGATTGACTCTTGATATTCAATTATAAATGATTAAAGATATGGTCATCACTCATCGAAATAAATTAAAAGGTCATAAAAAAATATTAAGGATATTAAAAAAATAAAAATGTACATATAACTAAGAAGACAAATGACCTAATGGTTAAAGGTATTTAAATATTACAAAAGACCCAAGTTCAACCTCTTATTATTGCATTTTTATTAGTATAATATTACTATACATATATATATTTACAGGCCCAGGCCGCATTGACAGGCTTAATAGGCTATTTTATAAGCTTGGGGCTGACTTTTAAAGAATTTGGGCTCAATATCAGGCCAGGCCAGGAAACTGGCCCCTGGCAGGCCGCCTGGCCTATTTCCACCCCTAACGAGAGTGAAAAAATTAGTTGAAAGAAAAGTTATCTCGTATTCCAAGTAGAGTATGTTTTGCTTCTTATGTATGGACTTATTGCACTTCTGAGGGTTAAATTTCACTTACTGCTCATTTTGTTATTGAAGATTGGAAGCTTAACAGTAAAATTCTAAACTTTTCTCATATGCCTCCTCCTCATACTGGGCGTGAATTATCTAGAGTTGTTGAACACTTTTTGTATGATTGGGGTATTGAAAAAAAAGTGTTTTCGCTTACTTTAGATAATGCTTCTTCAAATGATAATATGCAAGATATCTTGAAAGATAAGAGTTCTTCCAGTTGCTAGGAATGGTCTTCCTAGTATGACTGATGGCTGACTTTCATTTCCCATATCTAGGATGACAAAATCTGCAGGAAGAATAAATTTACCTACTTTAACAAGTATA